>CAEFZX010031735.1:0-118886 GCA_903066825.1 Alfaro cultratus
TTAGAGGGCACAGATCCGCCCCCCTCCTCCTCACCATGGACTCTGTGTCTGAACAACATGGAGGAAGAGAAACTGAGTCATTATTAGACTGAAGGCAGCCAGAGTAGTTTATTTTTGCTAAATTTTTATATTTAGCTAAATATTATTGCTGAGGGGGACAAGCAGGCCTTCTGACACACAGATAAAAAAAACTAAAATAAAAAAACTAAAAGGGCACTAAGGGCATGAAGGATAAAAGGGGCAGGGGCTCAAGCTCCCTCTGCCCCCCCCTCTGCACGTGCCTGTTTCCAGGCAAACTATCTTGAGTTCTATTAAACTGGGCTTAAACCTAAACAGTTGGAACATTTTCTTTGATAATTGGATTTTATTCTGAAATCTTTTCACTACTTTTACTTTTGACACAAAATAATAAAATTTTTAAACAAGACAAGCAAACACTGTTTGGATCAAGTTTGAAGAGCTCCGCAATAATTACAGTGACACCTTTTCTTTTTCTCAGACTAGCTGTGTTGTCTGGCGAGGACGGTGAAAAGAAAGACGGAACAAGGAAGTCCAAAACATCGCAGGTGGTCCAAACGTCACTGGCAGATCGCTTCAACCAGCTTCACGATGCTGAGAATGCCTGGAAGAAAAAGGTTAGTTCCCACACCGGGTTTATCACAGAGAAACACTCCATCAAAATAAGCTGTTTTTATATAAAGAGAAGAATCAAATAAAATATCAAAAATTTGCTGCAAATTTTCTGCTTTTTGAACAGATTTGGTAATAAAGTGGAACCAAATTTAAGTTGAACATTTTTAAACAACATCTAGGAATCTGGAAGCTGAATTGGAAGTTATGGTTGACCCAGTTCAAAATCTGATGTCAGCATTTTTCATGTCTGGATATGTATAAACAAAGGAAAAATAATTCTCTTTCCAGAAATTATTCAATATTCTTTTATCTAAATATTCTGTCCATTCGTCCTTCATTCTGTTCTTCCTTCCATCGTTCTTTCCTCCTTTCTTTCCTTCATTACCTTCTTTCTTACTTTCCTTCTTTCAGCTTTCCTCTAGTTTTTCTTTGTCTCCTTTCCTACTCATTTTTGTCTTTCCTTGTATTCCCTCCTTTTTTCCTTTCTCTATGGAAAAGTGTTTTTGTCTCTGTGAAGTAATGAGGCACAACCAATATATGGAAAGTGTTTGGGTCTCAGAGGGTCACAGCAGCTTTTTAAACCAAAGGATATTTTACGCTTTTGGTGGTGTGATTTTAATCATTCGCATTCATTAGTTTGTTTCTGACGTGACAACGCCAAACCACATATTTATTGTTTTCTTACTCAGACTTTGATGATAAAAGCCACATTTATTGCATTGCATCGGTTTTATGATGGCACCAAGTTTTGTTTAGGGATTCAGAGAAGTGGCAGTAATGAGTGAACCCAGCCAAACACTTCAGCTTCTACTTGGCTATGTGCAGAAGTAAGGGGCGACTTGGCTGTGGACATGTCTCTCCGTCTGCTGAATCAGCATATTTCCTCCGGCCGCTGCCAGGAGAGCGTGTGGTTCAGAGCTCTGGGGTTGCAGCAGGTTTAAGAGCGGAGATCCAGAGCTCAGCTTACCTCCCGAAGAGAATAGAAACCCACAGCTTCCCTCCACTTGTAAAAATAAAATTCTACACCATGACCAAACACCTGAAAAGCCTCCAACCTAATGCTTCCTTCTTTTTCTGGCTTTTCTGCTCACTTTTTCTCTCCTATTGTCAAGGTTAGAAAAATAGATTTCTCCACATGCCAGCTTTTTGTGTTCACCACATAATTGAATTTCTGTGCAATATTTGTATAAACTTTCAGGTCAAACGGTTTTGTACCACAAATCCTGGATTAGTTGTGCATGTTATCATCTTATGCACCTCGCACACCCTTCTCAGTGAAAAAACAAGCACCTGCACAGAAGAGCTTGTAATTGGAAAGTAAATGATGCGCTTTTTTTTTTTTCTTTTTTTTTTAACCATTCCACTCAGAGAGCTCATGTACATACAAGATGTTGTGCCACGTTGTGCATCTATGTAGAGCATCTTTTGACTCGATGTCTGTGAAGATCAGTGATCCTCTTTTGGGATTTCTGGTTTGAGCTCAAACTTCATCCAAAGATGAGCTAACCTTAGATCCTCTCCAAGTCTGGAAAAAGCTGCTCAACAAAATTAGATTCTATTCCCCTCCTCTGTCACATCCTGAATTATGATGTCATATTTTATTTGTGTGGTCTGTCTTGATTATGATACATCAGCACAAATCTGTGGAGATTTTGTGAACTTTCCATTAATGGCGTAAAAATGTGCATTTATAAAGCTCGCACGCATGAGCGAGGGCCAAGCAGCTGTCCAGAAGGTCTTTAGGGCTTTTCCTTTTATTTCTGTCTGAAATGATGGCCTTTACTTAAATATGATGTCTGCATCTGAAAAACACGGATACGAGCACCAAAGCCATCTCTTCCTCAGCTCACACATGGTCGTTCCTGCAACATTTTTTTTCTTCTTTCTCTTTTGAGAAAACTGCTTTGTTTATTTGAAGTTCTGGTGTTTATTTTCATTCAAGCTTACTCGGTTAGATCAGGTGTTTGTGCTCTTTGGTTGAAATGTGAAATGACGAAGAATAAAGCATGTAGGGTTGAGGCTATGATTAGGTCCAGATGTTTCCTGTTAGACCTGCTAAGCCTTTCTCTACACCCTGGTGTTGTAAAGCGATGCCTGGTTGTAAATTTGATTTAAAACGAGGCAAGTTGAGTCATGACGAATAATTGTTAGTCACATGTTGTGATAACTGATGATGACATCTTGTTTTTTGGGGTTTTTTCCCCCTTTTTTAAAAGGTCAGCAAACGGCATGGAAAAAGCTGCTTTGTGGCTGTAAATGAAGGTCTGTCCTTGTGTAGACTTTTCAAACATGTTATATTAAATCCATAAATTTGGAAATGCAGGATTTTCCTTTAAGATGTCTTTGTTTTATACAACTGTAATGAGTCAACAAATCAACAAAAACAGGATTGTCTGTAGAAGCCTGCTGCGTTTTTTTTTTCTTTCTTCATCTGTAGCTTGTAGATCTGAAAGCTGGTTTTATATCATTCCACTTTGAAGATAAATTATTTATTTGTGCACATTATGATTTGTTGTCCTTGCATCTCCAAACTCATATGAACATTCCCACCCCACTCACTTTATGCTAAGCAATTGACCCACGCTTCCTGTTGTCTTCCATGTAAAATCTTGAAACCTTAATCTGCATCTTCCCCATTCTCCGCTTGTAATTTTCCTTTTTTTTCCTCCTTTCTTTATGTTTTTTACTCTTTTATTGCTCTCCTAGTTCCTCCTGCCCTTTGTGGCTCCTGTCTACATCTACAGACTCTGCTCCTTTCTTTGACTTTGACACCTGCCTGTCTACCTTTCCTCATTTCTTCAGGTGAGTGTGTGAACATGAAATGGTGCATGTTCCTGTTTAGCATGGGCTTGCTTTCTATTAGGGATGCACTGATTGCAGTTTCTGGCCAATCAAAACCTTTGAAAGGCTTGACTAGTCAATTCCGATTTTGGCCAATGCCAACTATTTATTTGTTTATTTATTCATTTATTTTGTCTGAAAAGTTGCTAAATACAGCGACAAAGTTGCTAAGTTGGCAACAGTGGGGTGACTGATTAACCATGCCCTGGTCTTCTGTCAGTCAGCCCTCTCTCAACTCAATAGTGAAGAATATTTGTGTTTCCGTTGACCGTACAACTGCGCAATTTCAGATTTTGAAAATAAATTTGCTCAATAGAAACATGCCAATTTTGAAAAAAACCTTTTTCAATTAAAAAGTTTTGGTGCTGGGACGGTGGTGTTTTTTTTTTTTTTTTGGATGAATCAAAATTGGTTTATTTTGCAAAGCATCAATAGAAACACCTTTTTTTTTTTTGCATCAGACAAGTCACATGATCAGTAAGCAGATGTTGCAACCCACAAAGACGAAGACAAGAAGTAGTTTGAGGATAATGGTGCAACATTTTCATTGACAATGTTTTGCGCACATTTGTACTGAAAATGCAGCTGTGGCTGATTTTCAGACTTTAGGAGAGATCAGTCTGCCAGAGACCAGAGAGAGATGATTGGTGAATAAGATCGATTTGACACGAGTTGGCCTGTCACTAATCTCACAAAATGAAAGAAATCGGCACCAATTTATTGGGGCAGCCCTACTTACTATGTTGCTTTTTTCATGCAGCATGTGTCCCAGACAAACTGCCTCCCTTTTTTTTCCCTCACACAGAAGTCAGAGCTAAAGTAAATGCATCTTGCTGCTCCACAGGTGGTTTATACCTGTGTTTACGCTGAAGGGAAAGGCTGTAGTCTTTTGGGGGCCTCATCATCTCTGGGGTCCCGTCAGGCCAAGGTATTTCCCCTCTGTGATTGACTCCAGACAGGTTTGTAGCTATAGTTTATGACCGGACAGAAGAATGTAATAGAGCTCATGTTTAGGTAGTTGTGTATATATATGGTAGCATTGCTGAATGGGATTAAAAGTGTCTCTTATGTGGTTCTTTAAGCATTTCAAGTTTTATAAAATATGATTTATTTATTTGAAGAAGACGTTGGGTGTTTGTACCATGACGGCATACCATTAATGTCTTAATCAGTCTGTAAAAGCCTCAGCGTTCAGCTGGTCGCTCGTGATATGCATAGTTTTATTGACCGGCAGAGAGAAAGGGGGACACAGAGGACTTCTATATGCGGACATGTTGGCATTCATGCTGAACCTGACTGTAAATCAAGTGGATGAAAAATTAACTCAATTCATTGTGTTAAATATGGTTGGATTTGAACGTTTAGACTTTTAATCAAACCCAGGACTAAGATTTCACCTCATTCTCAAACTCCTAAGCACAGTTTCATTTTTATTACTCCTGTCACTAATGTACATATGTTATAGGGACCGGCTTTTCTCAGAATGGCATAGGAAAATGTAAGAAAAAGCCTCTAGGCTGCTCATTAAGACACAGATGTTCAGTTTCCATCTTTTCAATAAAATGCAGCACATGCCTGAAAGAGGACTTTACTCACCCGTGTCTCCTTCAACGTCTCTTTTTACATGCAAAGTAAACAATGACCTCATTTTGATGTTCAGGTCCAGCGTTTTTGTAGGGCTCTGGCTCAGTAGATCGAATCGTTTCATCCACCCTTGGGTGAGATGCTAAACCCCCGGCTGATAGGCAGTCAGACATGGCAGCTCTGTTTTCCATTTGTGTTTGCGAGTGTGTGGGTGTGTGTGAAGCGGAGATGGGATTGGAAACAGTTTGCAGTATATCAGGATGATCAAATGGGATTCTTTGAACTTTTTTCTTATGTCACCAGGGAAACATACTTATCTTTTTTTTTTTCTTCTGTGGTTAATTCTGTTTCCATGGTCCATGACAGGGAGTATTCATTTAAAACATTTTTGAAAGATACAAGAAACAACAGCTTCCTGTAAATGTCAGCTTTAATATCTGTCTAGTCTCTTATTAGACAAAACTACAAGATAAAGTTGTCACTTTTGGGGGGGGAATCCTTTGTCTGAAAATCATCAACTCTGCATATGCTACATTGCTGAATAGAATCCAATATATTTTTTATTTTCCTTCAAATCTTTCTGTGGAATGACAGCAATCAGCCTCAGTGTGATGATTAAAAGATTTAAGGAACGCCAACACGTCTATTTTCCCATGCCAGAGTGCTTTTCATCACTGCTCCATCCCAACATGTTTTCCCCTTTAAAGTTGCAGACATCTGCAAATGCTTAAAATGACTGCAGAGCATGAAGATGACGACAGTCAGGAGATCCCACAGATCATCATTCAGCCACAAAGAAAAACGTCCACTGGGACTTCAACTCGCTCTTTAGCTGCAGGAGTCCTGAACATTTGTTTATCTTTTGCTTTAATTTCAAGTAGTTAAAGTTGACTTAGAGTCGCTCTGAAGTGAGACAGCATGACACGTTTCACATCAACACACAACAGCGGGGATACTTGTTGATGAATGCTCGACAAGTCCATTTTTCTTCTTGGAATTGCTTTCTGATGGGTCTGCTTCTGCTGAATTTCAGCAGTCACAGTGAATTACACACTCTGAATTGCTCATTATTACAGAAAAACGAGTGTGTGATAGAAATAGTTCTTATGTAATCTTAACATGCTGTAAATATATGTGTGTTGGGGGGGTATTTATATTTACTTTAATAACGCTGCTAAGTTACAGTGTCCTAATAAAGTTACTTTTGAATCATTGATTTTGGATGCTCACATGACAGGAGAGTATACCACAGAGACATAATAAACTCTAAATGATAAGTGCTGGAAAACAGAAAACCGGAGGCTCAAGTTGTTCTTGCAGATATTAGTCATATATTTAAGTCTTTTGTCTCTGTAAAATTGCATTCCTTTTCAAAACTATTCACACCAATGTAGCTTATTCACATTTTGTCATCTTACAATCACAAATTTTTAATCATTTTACTTGAATTATTTGAAATACACAGTTGGCAAGAAAGTAAAAATTTGAAAACTGTTTTTTTCTGTATTTGTCCTCTTGTTGGCTGATGAACCTAAATATACAGCCATTTTTGTTTATCTCATACATATAATTAAAAAAAGACATTGATGTTTGTGGTTGTATCCTGCCAGAATCTTAATGCATCTTTTTAACTTTCACCACAATCAGGTTGTGTCATGCAAACACTTTTCTTGTATCCTTGTACATCTATTAATATTTGAGATATATTGCATGAAAATCTACCAGCGCTGGGGAAAATCAATGTTCTCGCAGAGTTCTTACTGGGTCGTATCTGAATCCAACAGAAGTCCAATGTTGATCTGGAGCCCAAGATGTCGCTGGCGGACAGGATGAAGATCCTCAAAAACAAAGAGGAGCAGTGGAAAAGCAAAGGCAAAGGAGCAGCCAATGACTCAGTTCAGTTCACAGTGGCTGGACGAATGGCCAAGAAAGGTAGGGTGTTTTTAAATTTATTTATTTGCTGTACGGCTATATCAGTGTCATCTCTCCCTATGCCTGGCAGGCATTTTGATGAGCAGTGTCAAGTACAACAATTTGCTTTGCAAACATCTCTCTAAAGAAATAATGCAAATAAAACCTTGCAGAAAACTTTCAGGAAAAGGGACAAGAGCTCAGTAGAAACTCTAATCCAAACAAAGATTCAAAGAAAGGCAGCATGTTACTTGAGCTACTGCAACCACCAACTGGCACAAGCTGCTAATACTATAACTCTTTGAAAAACCGGGAAAGAAATAACTTCCATGTTGTGCGGCTTCAGGTCTCGTGTCCAACGACGAGCCACCTATCATCACTCTCAAGAAGTCCAACGCCACCCCTGTGAAACCACATGAAGGTATTGTCTGGGATTCAACCATAATGCTTTTGTTTCTTAAACCTGGTCTTAGTGGTTTAAGGAGACTGTTTGCCTCAACCTGCCTGCTTATTTCACATGGACTGACTAAATCTTTCTGTCCACTGGGCAGAAATCTCCACTAGGACCGACGTCAAAGTGGAGGGAGATAAACGTCTCGACAAGTTGGAGTCCTTCCTTGACAAACTCCACAATAAAGGTACAATCTGTGCTGTTATTTACTTTAAATGTTTATTTTGACTCTTTGTCAATAAAGCATGAGTTCACTAACACCTGAAATATAAAAGTGGTAGGGGGTGCTGCTAACTAAAAAATTAGTTTTGCTAACGCTAAAGCACTATACCAAGACAGTATATAGCGGAAGCTAATGCTAAAATGCTGACTTCAATTCAAATTATGTCTGCACTTGAAAGACTACGACCTTCAAGGTCCAGTTCAATTTTAAACTATAATTGACATATTCTATAATTCCCTTGGACATTGTATTTATGTTCAAACATTGTTCTCTACTGTCTGACTTTTAACTTTCATTTTGTTCCTGCATGTCTCTTGTTTTAAATAAAGTTACTTAGAAAAGAACTGAGAAAAACAGAGGAAAGAAGAAACTTCTGTGTAAACAGCACTTCAAAATAAGAGCACAAATATTGATGTTTAACTACTTGAAGGATTCCTCAGTTGATGATAAATTTTCAGGACAGACCTTATTCACCTAAGGCTTACAAAACAGCCAAGTAAATTAGCAATTTTTTCCAGAAAATGATTTCACTAAATATTTTCAGTTAGCTAGTACTAGATGAAAAATTAGCCCCACTATTAGCGCCTTAGTGGAATTGTTCCCACCACTGTATGACAGCTAACAGAGCAGCAGCTTTCTGCAATCTCAAATGTACATGCACTAATATGAATAACTAGATATTTTTAATATATTGTACAGCCCTAATTTATTTTATTTAAGAAGGCCGCACATTACTCTTATTTTAAACTATGCTAAGTCATGAGCATTCACCAGTTAAAACTACACTGATCTAACTGTTTACTAATAAATTCCTGAAGGTCTCCAGATTTGCAATTTTTTTTTCTACTTTACTAAGAAAATCAACCTAATTTTTCCTGTTTCCTGGCATTCTTCCTGGGCTCTGTGGGATTAGGTGTGGGCAAAGCCAAGTCATCCACCATCGAGGTGACGGCAGAGATGGAGAAAGAGGTGATGACTCTGGACGATGATGAGACATTTGGCAACTTCTACAAACCTGTCTCCCCGTCCACTCTCCTGGAGTCCAGCGTGGTTTTGACTGAGGAAGACCTAAGTGACATCCAGGCTGACACACCAAAGTTAGTTTAAAACAATCCCATGTGTCTTTCTCTTTTACTCTGGTGATATTTATCATCTCTGATTCGTTAGGAAATATTTGCTACCTCTTTTCCAATTTTGTACTAGCACAGTTTTGCTGTCCATAAGTGTTAAAAAAGCAAGGTTGTATTTTCTTTTTAATATAAATAAAATACTTTTTTGTTGCATTTTGCCTCTAGGCTGACCTCAGCGGTAGCAGAGCACAAGCGAGCGGTGCGACCAGCCAGAAGGAATCAGGGCTCCAGGAATCCCCTGCGGGCTCTCGCTGCTCGTAACGACATCCGGCAGGTTTACACTGAGCAGAGGCTTAATGTGGCGTCAGTGGAGACCAAGAGGATTCAAGTGGAGAGGAGTAAGTCTGCTCACATTTCCCTAAAGTAAATAAGATATTTACCTAGAACAATCCGGCAAATAAACTGGATTACAAAGCAATGAAGACAGTCTTTTGGATTTTTTTACATTTAGCTTCTCTTTATTTTCACATCCATCAAACTTTTTCACATGTTGTCACACTATGAATGGGATTTTGTCTGGTAGACCAACACAATATGATGTAATTGTGAAGTGGAATAAAAGAGATTAATTTTTTTTTAGAAGTAAAAATCTGAAATGTGTGGCCTGCATTTGTTTTCAGCCTATTTCACTCTAATACCCTTAAAAAAATCTCACAAGCCACCTAAATGGTGAATCTCAGTGTAAATCTAGCTGTTCTGTGAAGACTTGGAGGTTGATTGGACGATACTGGAGAACAAGGCATAGGCTGGTCTGTGCGGTAGTTATGGAGAATTTTAAAGTAGGGTCATTTCACATAACATCCCATGCTTTGAGGATCTCTGGGTCCTGCTCATTCCACCATCTCAAAGGGAAAGTGGATGGCCCAACTACAGACGTAGCAACACATTGCCGTCCGCCTAAACTAGGAAACAGGAGCAGCTAAGTTGCTAATGTTTTCTCTGGAGGAGATGCATATATACACAAATCAGGTGAGTTGCCAAAACAACGATGACTCAAAGACAAATGCACACCACCATTTTAGTTTATTTGGCTAAAAGATTATGCTCAGGTTTGTGTTGGTCTAAAGTTTGTAATTATAATGTGACAAAATGTTTAAAAAAAAAAAAAAAAAAACAGCCCTGAAGATCTGACTGTACTTGTTCATATGGAAACTGAAAACATGTATTGTGAAAATGATGTGGTCAGCTGCTGGACACTTTTATGCTGCATATAGGTTGTTTGCATGTCTTCATTACTCTGAAGACTACTCTTCCCTGAGCCACTTTTTCATAGTTTGCATTTGAGGATGTGGGCAGGATTACAACACGAGCGTTGTCTAGTGGAGCTCACATGAACAAAGTAATACGACAGCGTGACTCATCTCTAGCTCTTTTTACTGAAATATTATTGATGCTTTTTAGTCATACTTTGAAGTAATATCTTTGCCAAAAGTACAGAAGTTACTTTATACCTGAAAAGAGGCATTATTGTTGTTACAGTATAATAATCACGTCTTTGTCTTTTGTTTTCTTTCCCACAAAGTGGCAAAACATTCCAACTTGGCAGACGTGGCGTTGGCTGGGCTCGCCAGCAAGGAGAACTTTCGTAAGGTCAACTTGCGCAGCGTGAAGTCCACAGAGGTCGTGACTAACAACAGTGCCGTGCCTTTTCACAAGCTCATGCTTATTCGCATCAAAGGTCAGAAAACACAAGAGAATTCTCTCTCTCTGCACAATGTGAAACATTAATGGTGACCACAGCTTTATCTGAAAAATTTGTGATTTATTTTGAAAAATCGAAAAGAAATTACTTTCGTAATATTCTGGTTAAAGTTTGTTTTATTAGCTGTTTTTTTTCAGCGTTGCTATTAAGTCTAGAAAACAAGGGAAGAAACATTTGTATTTTGAGAATTTGTTTGTCTTCTGTCCTTCCCTCAATCCTTTCTTGTGTCTGCCCTTTTCTGAATTTATCTCCTTCCATAAAGCCTTCCCTATTTCTTTCCTTGCTTTCCTCCCTGCCTTGTGTTCTTACTTTTACTTCGTTCCTTCCTTCTAGTGTCTGGTATTTCCCAAAACCACATTTAAACCTCTTCCACCGTAGACATACCTACCACAAATTTATTTTGAAAATGGCCGCAGACGACTGAGAAATCTCTCATTTTAAATGAAAACCATTTCGGGACCCTGGTTATGGAAGTGAAAGCTGCTGCCGTCCGCAGGTCGGAGGCACATCCAGGTGCGCCTGGTTGAACCGACGGCGCGCTCGCTGAACAGTGGGGATTGCTTCCTCCTCATAACCCCGAAGCACTGTTTTATGTGGAGCGGAGAATTCGCCAACGTCATTGAGAAAGCCAAGGTACGGAAGCTCACACTGAATCAAACGCTTCAGAGTTCCCCAGAAGGGGGTTTTCACAACTTCTGTTGACATGTTTAGACAGGTAGCAGTTCACCTGATGAATCATTTCTATTAAAGAAAACGAGGTCCTGCTGTGGGAAAACCTGCTGGAAGATTATTCTAACAATAATGCTTACAAATCTCGTATTTGTTCTGTTTTTCAAGCTCCTGGATGTGACTCCTTTAGGCTTTTCAATACAATAGCAACTATGTTGTCTATCTCTTTATCATTTCTACAGATGTTAGAAGAACGATGCGCAAAATATGTAAACAATTTGACCAAAGCCGTGTTTGTATTTTCAGTCTGATTCTATTTTGTCACATGCAGACAGTCTGCTGAGGAGAATGCAGCAGATCCAGTCTAGTTGAAAAAGTCGAACGTAGCCACTAAAGGCTGTCATCAGGTTTAACTTTGCACAGCATATGACATACACTGTGCAGACTTTACAATGGTAGTTTGTTACTCCTTCTACCTATAAATCCTGCTAAACCCACATTTCTGACTTTGAACAAAAGGCATTCTGGAGACTTTGAAAGCTGCTGATAAGTTTCAGCATTTTATTTATTTTTATGAGACGCTGTAAGTCAGCATGCAATCATTGCACAATCTGACATGCCTCATACTGATAGCAGACTGTCTGGCGCTAATCTAGGACAAGATTACGCTGGATCCGTCCTGCATGGAGCACTTTGAAGATACCTACAGTAAATCCTCCATTGATGCACATATATGATGTGTTAAATATGATTTTTTTTTTTTTTTTGGCCAGGCATCAGAAATGGCATCTTTTGTTCAAGCTAAGCGGGACCTTGGCTGCAAGGCTCCCCAGGTGTCCATACTGGAGGAAGGAATCAACTCTGAAAGCAGATGGGCCAAAGAGTTCTGGAGCCTGATAGGTGGAAAGACCAAATACAGAGGTATGAAAGCAAAAACTTTTGCTTTAGATGAACAGAATATGTAAACAGGTGGTGCTATTACTGACATTCTGCATCTGTGCGTGTAACAGGGGCAGGGGACCCAGAGGAGGACGAGCTCTATGAGAGTGGGGTGGTGGACTCTAACGGGGTTTACAGACTCCAGGGAGACAAACTGGTACCTCATGAAGATGCCTGGGCTTCCATCCCCAGTGTGTCTCTGCTCGATTCTAAAGAGGTAACATCACTAACAAACGGGTCTCTGTTAGAGATGCACCAATCAGTCAACCAGAGATCAGAATCGGGAGATTTTCCCTTGATAGATCTGCAGGTTAGATGCTAAAATATCATTTTTGGGGGTAATTCTTAAATAAATTTTAGTATCATTCATGAAATAGATACAAAGTCTTAGGTTTACACAGTTTAAACCAAATGTTCCTAAAAATATCCCACTTCAGTCATTTAGGATCATCAGTTGAATGAATTACTTCTACCGCGTTTGTAACTAAATTAGTGCAACACTTCGATTCCCAACCTCAGAATCTTTCCTCCTTGCTCCCTCCCTCCACTTCCTGTTTATTTGCAATTTAAAATAGACACAAAATTTCTGCTTACGATTCTGTTTTTGACACGCTGCAAATAGAAATAATTTTGGCAATCCTAACTAAACTAAAATGAGAATTTTTTTTTTTTGTTTCCCCTATAAGGACATTATTTGACATATAATGGCCTCTTCATTTTCTGCTGGATGTATCAAAGAGCCTTTTTCCCCATTTCTTTTCTCCTTGGCCTTTATCACCTGAATTACTCAGAATGAGTTAAAATCCTGAAACAGAATCTGACATGAGAAGCCAGATTGTTGCATCTCCATCTCCTGATCATCTATTTCTGCTGTTTCTGTAGCTAAATTAACTTTTCCAATCTTCTTACCTCCTGCTAAAACCACACACCAGGTTTTAGTCTTTGACTTTGGCAGTGAAGTGTATGTATGGCACGGAAAAGATGTGCCCTTGGGTGACAGAAAAGTAGCTGTCAAACTGGGCAAACAGCTCTACAGTGGCAGCTACGACTACAGCAGCTGCAGAGTCAACCCTCTGGATTCCTCCTGCAATAATACGGACGTACCTCAGTGAGTATGACGAGTTAATGACACCAAAGGACAAGATTAATTTAGATGATTACTCCTGCTACTCACCTTTGAGTTGTGCATAAATATAGAGAAACATCTGCTGCATTGTTTCATGTTTATTTGGTGCCCTCTACTGGTTAATCTGCTCCAGCACAGCTGCACACACACACACATGGCGGCATGTGTGTTTTAAGTTTGTTTGTGTGTGACCTACAGGAAGGGGGAGGGGCGTCCCAGCTGGACTCTGTTTGGCCGGCTGTCGGAGCACAACGAGACGTCGCTGTTCAGGGAGAAGTTCCTGGACTGGGCCGAGAGGAAGAAAGAGGAAATGGCTCAGACAGAGGAAGTCAAGGTAGATGAATCCGGAACGAGCCGTCATCATAAAGCTGATTGGAGCCGGTCATTATTACCACTTCATGGTTTGTTTTCCATCATAGCCTGATCAGCTGTAGACATCAGGTCACGTTTTGGTAAATTAATTGTAATATATTACAGTACTGTACTCATTTTCAAAGGCTATTTTGGAAAGAAAGCATGAATAATTTTGCATTCACTGCCAACAATGCATAATCAAGCTAGAGGTTTTTTTTGCTAATTTGTTAGCATAAAAGTATCGGTATTAAATTTAATTTAAACACAGGGCGATTTTATCGTTGTCGTCAGGGTTGTAAAAGTTAATAAATTATCAAAAATGAAGGACATTAAATTTAGTTAATTAATGTCCTCAATTAAAAAAATCCCCCCACACCCTTAAAAGTAGAAAAAGCAGAAAATGTGGAATATCGTATTTAAGAAAATATATTATCATGGACACATTACCACATAACGCTTTACTGCTTCAGCAGTAACGTTTCAATCGTGTTTACTATGGAAATGAAAAATTATAGACTTCCTGAAAAGATGAGACCGTAGGCTTTCTGTCAAATACCGTTCTAATGTAAAATATGACAGATTACTGGATAAAAGATATTTCTAATTGCTCATTTTTGATAATTAATGTTTTTTTTGTTTTGTTTTTTTAAATCAAATATTTCAGCTCTCTGAAATAATTTTTCTCCCTCCTTAAGATGGGAAATTATTTTTGTAGGAAATCTATAGGTGTGTTTACTCCTTTCACCATTGAAACTAATTCTGTGTATTTGGAAACATTTACTCTTTATTTTTAAATATTGAAATAATATGCCAGAGAAACTGGAACTTTTTCATCAATATTAAGAGATTATTCCCTTATAGAAGCTACTGTATATTGTTGAAGAGTCACTTATAAGTTAGTTTTGTCTTATTTTAAGTGTACTAAGATATTGCACTAGAGAGCAGAAACGAAACAAAAACCAAGTATTTTGTTGTTTTACTCAGAGCCCGGAACATTCCACCCTGCGCTCCCCGCTTGACTTGGAGCTGCAGCCGTGCGACGCCAAAGCGCTGCTGGACAATGAAGCCGACCCGGTGCGGACCGTCCTGGAGGGCGTGGACGTGCAGCGAGGCTACGGCCTGGTGAAGACCGAGGACAGCAGGCAGGCGGAGCTGGCCACCGTGGTGGTGGAGGCGTGGCACATCAAGGAGCACGGCGAGGAGGAGCTTCCAGAGGAGAGCGTGGGCCAGCTCCACGAGGGCGACGCCTACATCATCCGCTGGAAATACTCCATTACCACCCTCGGTGAGTCGCGTGAAAACGAGTCGAACCATCAGAAGGGAGAGCAGGGCGTCTTGATTCACCGGGTCACACTGGATTTTCTGACTCGTCTCAGTTGGGAAGCGCCAGAAACCCGGAGAACTGAGCACAGCGGCTCCGGGTAGAGAGAGGACGGCATGTTTTTTCTGGCAAGGCCGGCACTCCAGCGCCAGCGAGAAAGGAACGTCGGCCCTGATGACCGTGGAGCTGGGCAGCCACCGGGGGTCACAGGTCAGCTCATCACTAATTTTCAGTAAAAACATCCAAACACATGATGCCTCCTCCTCTGAAATGTTCAGACTTCCATCTGCTTGTTTCTGATTGGCCGGCACAGGTGTTGGTGACTCAGGGTAAGGAGCCGCCATGTTTCCTGCAGCTCTTCCATGGAGGATTGATCATCCATAAGGGCAGCAGAGACGATGCTTCCAGCAGCTCAGGTACAAACGGGTCACTTCCTGAAGCTAACAGGGCTCCTGCTCACAATGACAACAACATCATTTGAGTTTAGGACTTTTCTGGTTGAAAATAAAATAGAATGGAAAATGGTGTTCTGGTATTCTTACTTTTCCCATTCATTTATCCTTTGTCTTTCCTTCCTTCATTCATCTGTTCTTTCTCCCTCCTCTCATCATTTGCCCTCGTGTTCTAGCTTTCCTTCATTCTCCTGTCCTTGCTTCCTTTGCATCCTTTTTTTTCTCCCTCATGTCCTTTATTCGTTTCTCCTGTTGCTCTTTCCTCTAATCTATAGCTTCTTCCCTCCTCGTGTACTTTCTTTCCTATATTAATTTTTTTTGTTCTTTCCTTGTTTTTTGCCTTTACTTCCATCCTCTGGTTTTCTGAAAGTTTCATATATAAAACCCACAATTGTAGATCATTGGGAACTTTTGTGTTTTACATTTTGAAGGACCAACAACTCTTCCTATTTTGCTGAACTTTTCCATAAAAACACCCAGGAAGCTCTTCGTTGAACTCCCATATCCTGACTGCAGTAACACCCTCTGCTTGCTGCATCCAGGTGGTTGGAGGCTGTTTTGTGTGCGCGGCGAGGCCGAGGTGGAGGCCTCCCTGGTGGAGGTGGCGTGTGAGCATGCCAGCCTGCGTTCTCGTGCCAGCCTGGTGCTGCTTAACGCTCAGAAAGGTCTCCTTTACTTGTGGCACGGATGCAAAGCCCATGCAGACGCCAAGCAGGTGGCCAAAAGAGCAGCAGACAAACTGAAGCAGAGGTAGGATTTGGGATGGAACTGAAAGGTTTTCACAGCCTCACTGTCTCCTGAAGGGAACTCATAGGTTTGTCTCTCCCTCAGGTATCCCTCTGAACTGGGACTGAACAGCAGCTGTAATTTGAAGGTGGAGGAGGTGGAGGAAGGCTCTGAGCCTGCAGAGGTTTTGAAGGCTTTAGGCCCGCAGGACAAGAAGGCTTACGACTGTATGCTGGAAGGTAAGGGCGGGATGTTGGCGTGCTGGTGGGGAGTTAGCAATGTGCTAAATGGAAGACATCATCAGTGATGGTGTGTTTGTTATTAAGATCCTGGGAAGTATAACTACACACCTCGCCTGTTCCGGCTGAGCGCCAGCTTTGGGATGTTCGGATGGGAGGAGCAGCTGTACCCGGCCAGGGTGACGGAGGGCGTCATGGCGATGCCCTTCCTGCAGGAGAGCCTCTACTCCGCACAGCAGCCAGGTAACGCTCCAACAGCTCCACTGCACATAGGTACGGCAGGCTGTTTTAACATAAAATCAGCTTCACCACACTTAACAGTCCAGATATCTGAAATTGGTTCATGAATAGATGTATTGGTAAATTCAGATATCTTTAATTATATTCTGACTTTTATAAACAGTGTCAGATTTACCATTAATTAATATGGAAGCTTTAATTCTAGATATCTGCAATTAATTACTGACTCTGAAACACAAATTTCAGATGTCAACAAATAAACTATGACTAGTCATAAAGTAAATTTAACATATCAGTTTTTGTTTTGACTAGTCTTATTTCTAATTAAAGGTATTTTAAATTAATTTTTAGGTGGGAGATATATAGACCTGTAACAATTAATTGGATTAATTGAGATTTGTCAATTATGAAAAATCTGCAAAATGTGCTAATTATTTTTATCTGATTAATTGATTAAATATATCGAATTAAATAATGTCGAGGCCAAATTTAATTAGAGATGTCTGTAGCCATACGTTTGACTAGTCAAAATTAGTTTTAAGATATCTCCAAACTATTCAGATTTCTTTAGACAGATTTTCTATTTGAGATATTTTGAATTGACATTCTGACTAGTCAGAGAGATGAAATCGATCTTATGTTGAAAAGGACTTCCAGAGATATTTCTACATTTTTAAATAATATAAGCAAGTCTTTATTTTCTGTATTTTAGTGGGTCGTTTCTCCTGATGCTACCTTTCTTTAGTCATTAGTGTTTGTGTTAACTCTCAGGAACCACAAACAGGATTAGTCACATTCCTCCATA
Organism: Alfaro cultratus; assembly: GCA_903066825.1. Classification (NCBI taxonomy): domain Eukaryota; kingdom Metazoa; phylum Chordata; class Actinopteri; order Cyprinodontiformes; family Poeciliidae; genus Alfaro; species Alfaro cultratus. The sequence continues at coordinate 17,347 of CAEFZX010031735.1, forward strand.
ATGGATGAGCAATTATTAGAAAGACAAACAGGAACATTCTTTGCCACATTAAACCTGGAAGCTCTGTAACTTTACCTCCTAAAGTTATTCCTAATCTGACTGTCATGCGCTTTCTTTACAGCAGCTGTTTTTAACCATTATCTGTTTCTGCTGGAGTCCATCTTATGTTTTTGTTTTCATGTCATTTCTTCGCCAGCCTTGTTTCTCCTGGACAACCACATGGAGGTGTATCTGTGGCAGGGCTGGCAGCCGGACGATACCCAGAGCACCGGATCTGCAAAGATGCGCTGGGACAGCGAGAGGAAGTGCGCCATGGAAACCGTGCTGCAGTACTGCAAAGGTTAAAGCTGACACACATGTGCATTTTGGCCCTTTGGCTCAAGTGAATTTTTAACTGTAATGTGCCAAAAAGTGGAGAAGGAAATGCAAAAGTCATCCATTTTTTCCTGGAATAAAGTTCCCTTTCTAAACAAAAGTACTGATTTCATTTGGTTTTGTTTAAGTTTTTGTTTTTGTCAGCAGATAATAGAAATGGATTTTGGCTCAAGATAATAAAACTTAATAAACTTTTAAACCAAAAATAAACATTTCAATTGTTATTTTTCTACTGATTTCCAGAGAAGAATCCCCGGCGCCCCCCTCGGGCCTACCTGGTCCTCGCAGGCTTAGAGCCTCTCACCTTCACAAACATCTTCCCATACTGGGAGAAAAACACCAGCATCACTTCTAAGGTGTCTAACAAATACTTCCTCCTCATCATCATCCTCCTGTGTAAATGAAGGTTTTATATTAAATGTTTGCGTGTGTGTGTGTTTTAACAAAATGCAGACTGGAAGCTCTAAGAGCAAAGTGATCCTGGTGAAAGAAGCTCTGTCCAAACTGAGCAAGCAGCAGTACTCCATCGAGGAGTTGACCAGGAAGCCTCTGCCAGAGGGAGTGGACCCGTTACGGCTGGAGGACTACCTGTCAGACCAGGACTTCAAGGTATCACACCCCCACTGTGCTTAATGTGTGTGTAAGAGAACCATGTTCTGATTTCTGTGTGTCCCGTTTGTTTTCCTGCAAGACACTTTTCGAGATGAGTCGAGTTGAGTTCAACGCCCTGCCAAACTGGAAGCAGAAGAACCTGAAGAAGAGCAAGGGTTTATTTTAAAACTACACATTTTTTACTCTTCTTTGCAGCTTTTATTACATTTTTATTCCTTGTTTTTTGTTGTTGTTTTTTTTTTAAAATCCTCATATGTAAAAAACTAAAAATGTAAATGTACAATTATGTGGTTTTAGTAACTGTCAATTTTTTGTGCTATTCAGTCTCATTTTACATTTTAACCAACGATTATGTGCAATTAATCTTTTCCCTTCACACTATTATAAATATGTAAGATACTGTTAATGTTTGTTGAGGTTTACTCAGATGTGTTAATTATTTTTTTATAGTTTAAAGCCTTTTTTTCCCATTTTAACTGAATGAAAAGAGCAGGCTCTGTCAACTGGGGTCAAGACTGCTCAGTAAAGTTGTCAAAACAAACCAGTTTGATTGGTTCAAACCAATCTTTTTGCTTAGATAACTAACTTTTTAACAATTTATTTTTTATTTTTGGACCAACTAAAACACCTGTATCATTTGGTACTGAATATTAACTCTTGATTTGGGCTCTTCTTGACCTCCTTCTGGTTGTTTGGGACCAAAAGTAAGCCGTCTGTCTTCATATACCATTTGTTTGTATTTTTTGAGCGCCTGTCTGTCTAAGTTTGGGTAAAATCTGAACTTTAGAAACATTACATGTGTTACATTGTGACTATGAAAGAATGTGAGTAAGAAACTGCTGCATAAACTGCCTGTATTAGAAAACTCAGTATCTTTGTGTTGAAACGCCACGTAAAAAACTGCCAGTGAGGTCTGGATTTGGACTTTAGTTTTGTTTTGTATTTTTGTAATACTCTTTTCATTTGTGGCAATTTGTTTGTGATCAATTGGATCTGTATTATTGGTCAAGTCAGGTTTGGGAATGAGATAATCAGTATTTCTTTTAAAATAAAAAAAAATATATGTATAAAAGAAAAACTTGGAAGTGACTGTTTTTATTCGAACATCTAAACATTAACATAAATGAACTTATCACAAATATCCACTCAATTTATAAACTATAAAGGGAGTTCACTGTTAATACTGATCAAAATAAGAAAATCAGATTAAATACAAAAAATGTCTTTTGATGGTTTTTTTTTGTTACAATGATATAAATGCAAAAAAATAAAAAGTTGGTTTCATGAGTTAATGGAGGATATCTAAACATTTCTTTGAGGCAAATCAACAATTTGAAACATATGAACAAGAACAATTGGTGAGCTGGTTAATTGGACGTTTTTGCTTTGGTAAAAGCAAAGCTGCGTATCACCAGACATTTCCAAAGGTGAGATGAGGTTTCATCTTGCAGGTTAGTTGACTTTCTGCAGTCTGGAGCTGTTCAGATAAAGTTCCTCTAACGCAGTTAACCGAAACATTAAGGCTGCAGCCTGGAAAACAAAAAGCTGAAATATTCTGAAACTTAATAAACTGCGTTAATTAGCATTGTTACGACCTATAAACTCTAAAACATCTAATATATGATTATCATTCATTGGTAAATTATAATTTCCATCCATTTTGTTTTAGTGTCAAATGTCTTACAGGAAAGAGTTTTAAGAATATAAATTTTGCACTTATGCCAGCTTCTTCTCTTGTCCTGATTTTGCTGCTCTGAGATGAACGTAGAACTGTAATTGTAATGTTAATGGAAGATGTGCGGAACCGTTTTTCTCCCCATTAGGTTAAAATAGATGTTTTCTTTGTTTTGACCGCCAGAGGGTGCTATTTGTCCATTCTTTTAGCTGTAAAACGTTTTACTTCGACCCTTACAGACCCATAAATCATTTACTAAAATTAAAACCCGTTAAACAAATTAAGTACCTTTGTTTCATGAATGCAGTGACTGATTATGAATATTGCTCGCTTCATGCATTGCAATAGCCGTTTTAAACAACACCTGTTTATTTAGGAATCCATGTGTAAATCCAACTGCTGGGGTGTTTTTATGCAGCTCGTATGCACACAATGCGGAGGAGACTTATTTAAAAATCAAAGAGCTGTCCCTCTCTCCGTGTCCTCATGTCTTATTGATGCCAAGAAGCATACAGAGGCAAAGATATTCACACAACAGATGGCACGAGCCAGTCGGCGCTTCCTCAGAACAGCAGCTGGGCGGCCTGTTTGTTTGTTTGTCATGTATCAACTCTGCCCTGCCAGCATTAATCATCTGCATCACTCTGCCTCCTGCCTCAGGTGCTGCAGCATCCCCACGCCTTGGCCTACATGTAGAGACACAATGAAACGGCCAACACAAGCCACATCAGCTGGACGGCTCTGTGCTGGATGTGAGATGAATGAGTTGGGACTTGCAGGATACTCAAGTGGTTTCATCAGGACTTCAAATCCTGCCTGAAAATGAGCCAGAAGATTTCCTGGCTGTGCAGGTGCAGAAATCTTTTTTTTTTTCACCTTCTTCTCCTTCTTCTTCTTGATAGATCAACTATTTGTAGTAAGTGAACATATTATTTTTAAAAATTCATAATTTTCTGTTCAGGAGCACATTTCAGTGTTTGGAATAACTTCTCATTTAAAACTAATGATGGAATATTACAAATAATCAAATCTCATTCAGTAAATTGAAACCCAGTAGAGAACTTTGGGATGTGGTGAAACTGAAAATTCACATCCCATGAACTAATATGCAGCATTTGTAATATTCTGTCATGTCACTGTGGACCAAAATGTTTGAGAAATAGTTCTGAAGCCTACAGGAGCAGCAGGCAGATGTTCCTAATAAAGTGGCCAGACAGTGCATGTCAGCATAACTGTGTCTCCCTAAAAGTACATAAAAAAGAATATAACTTTTAACCCAACATTTAAAATCCAGCCTCCAAGTGATTGTGAGAGAATTGGAACCTGGGATTCATATGGGATTACAAATTTTTCATTCTCAGCAGTCGTGAAATATTTTCATATCACAGCCAGCAAACAGTAGCATCAGCAACTGGGCAGTGATACTTTTAAATTTGCTACTTTTCCAGAAATCCCCTCTAGTAATCGGACCAAATGGAGTAATTTTGTTTTCCATGCCTGAGTAGCTCTGTGTGGTGTGAATTTAGACATCTGCCACATTCTGACTGCCAGGAATCAGTAGGGACCTGGGTCTCATCCCAGAAAGATACAGCAAATGTCCAAAACATGAACCAAAAGAGATGAAAACAAAGTTAGAGCCTTAAAACCATGCGGTCCTAAACGGCCAAAGCAAAGATAAAGACTTAACTGAATTAGAGTAAGAAAAAGCAGGAAACTTCTGCAGAGAAATCACACAACATGTGTAGTTGTGAATGTACCACCAGGCTGGACTTTTTTTAATTTTAGTTCTTTAGTTCTTTAGTCCTCAGTATGCAAGTGTATCTCTGCTGCTCCACAATTATTAGATTTTCATTCTTTTTTGTTGTTTGTGCATGTTTACTTTCCATAACAAATACAGGAAGAAGTCATAATTACTCCTCAGAATCTGAAAACAGCTACACAGCAAAGGAATCAATCTGTTTCCACATGATGCAATACGCACACCTTACTGTATAGACGCCTTTCAAAACAGGATATATAACACACAAAGCCCTTCTATCTCATTTGACTGGATAAAGATTAAAAAAGGAATCCTAGTTTCATGTGAGAAATCCATGGCCTTGAAAAATGTATTGCGTGACCAGAGCGAAGCCCCCGATACAAACTAAAGGAATCCTGCAGTAACCTTGGCTGTTTCCACACCGTGGTGTGTTTGCACTGAAGACAGTGGGTAAGGGATAATGTTGCTCATTAATGTTTCTCCCCGGCATACCTCCCAGTAGCAGTCTGACCTTTCATCTCTGCTGGTGATATGAATTTTCAGTAGAGATGAAAAGTTCTCACAGACCTTTGAACAATTACAGCAGAAAAAAACCCACTATGGCAACCAACTCATTTTATCTGAACATTCAGTAACATTAGAGTGAAATACCACCAAACACAAGAGTAAAATCAGGAATATACCTCCAATAGAACTAAATAACATCTTTAAAGGGCACGAAATAGTTAAACACAGAGGCTACAAAGTAAATATTCACTGACGTAATTCAACAGAGTTCCAGTCAATTGGTGCTACTAGTTTCACAATGACCTGAAGGGAGATCACATAAGTGCGATGAGTCAGTCAGGTCCAGTCAGTGGCTCATCAGCATTCCTGGCTGCAATTACAGCATGAATACAAATGTATAAGTCAGGGGATGGATACTGAAAAATCTGTAAGGCATTGAATGTCCTCTGTAGTTTGGATAAAGCCATCAGCTTGAACAGTTTTGCGAGGGAGAATGAAGGAATATTTTGCAGAAATCAGACATTTGTTTTGTTATGAAAGCCCAATTTTGTTCATTATGATTGATTCATAAAAACAATAAATTGAGTAAAACATCTCAGATGGGTGAATACTTTTTAAATGCGTTGCAAAGCTTATGTGGAAAGAAAAGAACAAAAAGAACACAGCAGTTATAGCAACAATAAAATAATAGAAACAAACTGTTCACCACTTTTACTGCGCCATTATCACAAATTCCTTCAAGCACCTCTACAAAAAGCCAGACTCTCCACACAGCAGGACATATGCTGGATAAATAGGAAGTTGAGACATAGCTTATGAATCAAACTATCATCTTAAATTGCACATGGGATAAAAAGAAATTGGGTACAATCATGAGGCATTTGATTGTGTGTTGAGAGCATTAGATCTCCCTTTATTGTGTGGTGAAAGTAGCAGAGTGTTATCAGAGCCGCATAAAAACCCATGCTACAGGTATTGAGTAATAACAGTCAGTGCAATAATAAGGTTGGGCTGCAGGATAATAGATTTTGGAGTCAGTAAATTGTGTTTCCTGTTGCAGAGAAAAAAAACCCATCCTCTTTATGAAAGCCACTGCCACACTTTCATTCTTCAAAAGTACAATCTGGACGAGTCTGAAGTTCTGTGCACTTCAGAGAGTGTGATATTTTTTTAACATATCTTTATCATCTAAATAAAAAAATAATATGAAGCATTAGTTGATGTTAAATTTTAAAAAATAATAAGGTAAAAGTGAAGTACCTTAATAGTAAAGCACCTCCATGTGTTTTTCTCTGGTGGATTTGATATTTTCTGGAGGTATTTGATTAATCTCCACATTTGCAGCTGCAGAATAAATCACCTCACTGAATACTGGTGTGGTCTACTTCGCTGTGGATATTTCACTCACTGTCATTAACTCCAGTGGCTGCAGGTCTGGCCCTCTGTGCTTTCAAACAGTAATATATACCCCACAGCAGAAGCTCAGACCAATACAAACACCACCCAAACTGAAAGTGAGGCCGCAAGTCTGGGACACGATGCAATCTCCTGGGCTTACTTAGAAAACTTTCTTTACAAATTTGAATAATAAACTGAACTCGTCTGCACTGCTTGTGATTAAATTGGATTGTATCTGAATTTGTCTGTCTGATTGGATTTAATTATTTTTGCAAAGTGCCAAGCAATGATATTTGTTTTGAATTGGTGCTTTGTAATTAAACTGAATTTAATTAAGGTGAACAGGAGAGGCAAAGTTAGCAGATAATTATCTAGAATCTGAATGCTCAAAATGGCTGAATTGTCAGGGGAGTTGGACCAACAGATGAAACTTGATGGTTACACAATACATACATTTTTTAACAATTTCAGCAAGCTTCTTCACAAGATCTTTATCTTTTGTTTTGGGGTTGATAAATACAGTTTATATCAAACTTGGAAGACACAGAATCCATCTCTTCCTGAACAGTACGAGGTTTGTGTTACCGTTATATCTTGTCTGATTTCTTTTGATTTTTCCAATATGTCAAAAATATCTACAAGTGGGCCTTCAATAAATTCAATGGCGTTGCATCAGTTTTATCAAGCTCGATTTCTTTATTGACAAAGGAGCAGAGAATATTCCCGAATGTCTCTGAGGTTTACAAAAGAAGCTTTTGCTTTTCTGTGGACAGAAATTGGTGAGGATATGATTTATTAGCGGCTTTTGTTAGCCGTCAGCAGTGACAGACAGATGATTCACCGCTTTTGGAGCGAGCAGATTTGAAGCCAGCGTGCTCTTTCCCAAACTGTTTCAAAGACTGACCTCCCAGATGGGTTTGATGGTACAAACCATCTGGAACATCATGTTACTCATAATGAGCCCTCTATTACAATGCCTACTTATTGTAAAGGGAGTGTGCCCACTACTTGTCAAGATTAATTGACAGCTCAGTTAATTCACCAACAGCTAATGAGCAATAAGTGGGTGGTTTATCCTTGTTGAGTTGGCTTGTAAGTGTTAGGCCTATAAATACTTTGAAACATTAATTACATTTTATGTGGAGCTCTAGTACCTTCAGAAATATTCATACCATTTAAACTTTATCATATTTTATTACAACCATGTGTTTTATTGTGTAGCATTGAGTGGACAGGACAGGGAAGGAGGTTTGTTGTTGGGAAGGTGGATGGAGTCAAACCCGAATCATACATTCAATGGACTGATACAGATCAGACTGAATTTTTGTGCAGTATTGACATGTAGTGCATGGGTGAATATGTGACAACTTTAAAAAATATGCACTATTTTGTGTTGGTCTATCTTTTAAATTCATCAAAGTTTATGACAGTAACTTAAACTGAACTGTTAGTAGTTTCACAAGTCACTGGCACAGAAGAACCGGTACAAAGTTTATCTTTGATATAGATGAGAAAAAGCAAGAATTTCAATGAGTTCTGCTCTTTTTCTTCATCTGAGTGCATTTAGAGCAGTGGTGCCCAAAGTCGGTTGTCTGGGGCCGGCATCCTGCATGTTTTAGTTCCTTCCCTGGTTTAACAAACCTCGATCAAATGATGGCTCATTAGAAGGCCTAAGAAGGACATTGACATGCTGAGAAGGTTGTGACTACCACCAGAGAGGGAACTAAAAGATGCAGGATGTCGGCACTTGAGGACCGACTTTGGGCACCACTGATTTAGAGATACAGGCGGGATAAGATCCAAGGTCCTTATAACCGCAGATGCTGTTTTGAGAATCATTACAGCTATTTTGAAGGTCACAACCCTGTGTCTGACATATTTTTTCAGTCAGTGAAGACTCTTTTGTTTTTTTTAGGTATTTAAATTGGAGACGACAGGCTGATGTGTAGTACCAGGAGAGGTGACCCCTGCAAGGCAACTGAAGTGGCCATTTGTATTTTCTGATTTGTTCTGTCAGCAGGTTTTTCCAGGCAGCAGATGGTGCCATTTTACATTCTACATAACGAGTTCACGTGTTTAATTAAACAGAGTTTCATCTAACTAAATAAGAAACTGTATCTTTCCAATCTTTCCAACATGTTCATGACACTATCTGTACCCACTATATAAAAACCGTGAAGAAACGGTGAAACATACACATACATCTCACTGTGACAGTATTGACCGAAACATCAGTCGTGCTTCCTACAGATGAAACAGGAACTGTGCATGACAGATTGATTGAAAGATCCCCCTCCTGCTCTTATCCATCATGTTGGCCCTTTTATCATCGTCTTGCTGCTCGCATCGTGAGCTGGAAGGAGGGAGGAAACCCTGACCAGCGAGGCGCCCCAGAGAGGCCTTGAACTGCACACAGCTGGGGCTCTAATGCAGCTACCCTCGCGGCGATTTGTTCGGCTTGGGTTTAAGCACAGTGTTATTTACCTGACCTTGTCTTTCTGAGCATAAAGGTGTCAGATCTGCTCCCGGTAATAAAGATGACTGAATCTTCTAGGCGCTGTTGGGGTTTGAGCTGCTTCTATAATCTAATGGCAAAAGTTCTGCCAAGGATTTTTTTAGCCTCTGAGGAAGGCTGGAGGCTGGCCAGAATTTAATCTTTTGACATAATGGGATTTCTCTAAGTTTTTCTCAGATATGTCTAAGCTGATGATCCAAGAAGTTTGGGCTTAAATTTATCACAAGCTAAGTGATAAATGGAGAAACCTTACCTGCAAAACTGGTTCACTTATATAATCACAATATATTATGAAATTATAGCAATAAAGGCAGAAACATTTCACCTAAGACCAAACAGACTTGGTCTGTAGTAACGATTTCTCTACTTTTTAGCTTCAAACTTGCAAAGTTATCCAAATCGTCACAGGTTGGATAGACAGAAGAACTATGACAACACAAACAGCCTGAAACATTATTTTTATCCATTTATAACTCTTTCAGCAAAAAACATCCCATAAGCAATCACTCCAAGATTTACCTTGATTCATGAAATATGGTTCACAGCACATAATCATCTCTATCCACATCTGTATCTTTTAATTTAAGACCGTTGCTGATACTGAGTCCCAGACCAATACTTAAAATAAATGCCATGAATATGCTTATAGAACAATAAACTGCATTTCATTAATATCACATTGTCTACTTTAGTGTTGCAGTTTTGTGGCACTTATCTCATGCAGGTATCCATTTTTCTTGATGGATCATACAATCCTTTACACTTCATTTTCTTTCTGCTCTCTTATTTTCATGGTGACAATTACTTATGCTTTAAACAAGCATCAAAAACAGTTTTGTGTCCCTTTAAAAATCTATGGTCAACAAATATGGCATCATGGCAACATTTAACCATGTATTACACAACTACTGACTGCACTGACTACAATAATTATCTACCTACATTGTTTTCCACATGGCAAAAATTAAATATTAGTAGCTTATGACAATGTAATCAGTGCATTTCCAACTTCCTGTATGGGTTAGCTGAGCTGCACTGCTTACATTAGCAAGTACAGGAACAGGAAGGAGTGGAGATTTAGTTTTCACTGTATTTATTTTCCATTTCTGTTCGATTCTGTTTCAATACTACAGTTAAAAACATGTTTGATATTGTTTAAGACAATCAAGAAAGACAATGATTTATGTTCTGTTTGGTTGTAAAATTCCTCATTTGTGATATCTGTGTTTCTGTCTGTAAGGTAGAAGAGAAACAAACAATTCAAATAGTTCTGTCTTGGAAAGATGTAATTTAGGTAGATATAACTAACAGTCTGCATATTACAAAAAAAAGTTTACATTTGATGTGTCATGTATAAAGTTATTAAATAGACCACAATCAGAAGCTTAGTTCCTGCAGTGTAGGTTTCCTTTGTGTCATCTGAGACCAGATATGAGCTTCGTTAATCTGTAAAAGGAGGCTGAAGCCCTGTGAAAATGTGTTCAAAGGCCAAAAAAGGTGTTTTGTAACTGACCTATAATTTCCTTATGCTGATGAGACTCGGTTTCGCTGCTCTGCTTGTTCCTATTAAAGGCAGGCGGATTTCTTGTGCTTGCTGTCTAATCCTTGCTAAGCCTGCTGGCTTCTTTGACACAACTAAATGGAGTTGCCCACTGTTTCCAAAGGAGTGTCCTTGTGTAGCAAAGGAAACCAAATTACCTCTGCAAGGCTGCAGGTTCTCCTCAGCCACCATTTTCTTTCTACTCTCTTATTTTCAATCTGTCCACACACACATCCTACGTAATATAGGAGCTGAGTTATGTCAAAATGACCGTCAGGATTGTGTCACTAAGACTTTGCTGGCATAACGAAACAATCTAAAGAAAATAAAGAGAAAACAAGAGACATTTTCAAGAAATCATTTTCAAAACTGATTTCTTGTGTTTTGATGCTGTTTTATTCCCCTTTTTTGTTCACCTTAGCTTCATACTTCAGTTTACATTTTTCTTTTTTAAGTAGCAATTACATCAAGATAAGATATCCTGCTTGTTGAAAAATAGTTAAGGCAACCTACAGCAGCCTGTGTTTTCTTCTAACATATCTCAGCATTTTCATTTTCATTATGAATTTTTACAACACTAAGCTGGCTGTCAAAGCAAGTTCATTCTGAAAGAAAACGGTAAAAAAAAATCTCAACATGTCATGGGAGATCATCTTGTGTGATGTTCTTTGGACAAATTAACCAAAAAGTACATTATCTGTAGATAAAGGACATGTTTTGCATAAACCACATACAAGTAAAGTATTGCAGCAGGAAAAACTGTCATGGCTTTGGGATGCTTTGCTGCAGCAGTCGGCCATTAGTCTCATAAAATTCCAAATGGATGTAATTTTTTTTTTTTTTTTACAAATAAATTATGTAAACAACTGGTTACACAACCAAATAATATTTTTTTTCTGCACTGTGCAGACACAACTTTTCCTTTTAACTGGAAGTTTAACAGTCTAACCAGTAATTATCCTGCTCCCTTTTTAGGAAACCGCAGTGGAGGGGCTTACACTGCAAGCACAAGTCATTTTCATTTGAAACATGTTGAAACTGAGTGCGGTGTAGTGTGTGCATATGTAGAGCGTGTGTGTTTTGAGGCTTTCCTCATCTGTTTTGTACTTCAAAGCTTTGGTGTTTTTTCCCAGATTAGAGATTCCCCGATGAGCCTCTGTTGTGGTTCTATTTCTTCATCGCCGTGCAGCAATCTTAAAAATGTTATAATTTCACAGCATACTGTACGTATGTGTCTCCTGCGGTTATACAAAAACTCACTCTCCTACGCAGATGCTGTGAAATTGCTTTTACAGTTGTTTACCTTTGCCTGCGATGCTCTCTGCGCGCACACACACATGCGTGCACCCGCACACACACACCCGTACGCCACGCTGCCATTACTAAAAATGATCTGAAAAATATTCAAAATCATAAATCAATCAGAGCACTCTCAGCTGGTTTTCAGTGTCACTGCAGGTGCTTTGCAGAGCAGTGGCACGTCGCTCACTTTCAACTGCGCTTTCTCTCTTCTCTCCCCTTTTCACCTTTTTCCGGTTGTTTTAATTCTCTCTTCCAGTTCAACCAACCTTCAACCTTCCTTCGTCCTGCCCTCCAGCTCAAGTCATCAACAATCACCAGCAGTGGAAAGGCCATTTAACTCAGTCACACTTACCTGTAACCGAGAGTCATAGGTGCTGTTTGGGAGCACTGGAGAGGTAAATGAAATGGGTTTCTGTGGAACTGCCTGGGTGCTTTAACCCCTTAGTAACAGACTCTGATCACAAAGGAGAAATCTCATCCTCTTCTGCAAAGAAGGTCAGCTTGTGATTCGCTTGTCAGTATTTTGTTGTGATTTTATGTGATGAGTCAATACAGAGAAGTAAGATTTTTTTCACCCTTTTTCCTCTGCAAAATAACTGAAGCTCCTTCAGATTGGATGGAGAGTGAATATTCATTTCCAAGCATCACTACTGATTCTCAATTGAAGCTATGTAAGGGCTTTGACTGGGCCATCTTAACAATAGGGGTGTGCAAGACTGGGAATTTTGGTATTGATCCAATAACAAGTAAATACACAACAAATTCTCAATTCTTAGATTCTGAAGCATCAACGACAGCATTTCTAGTACCGATACGTTTTTCTTGGAGGTTGTTTTTTTTTATATAATTTGGTAATTTGACTTCAGTTAGTTGATTATGATTCTAATAAAAACAAGGGCAAAGATTTCATGTCTGCATTTTGATCCTATCACCAAAATACTAATTCCTGCACATGTATTCCTTTTTCACCTGGAAAGCTGAAGACACACTGAAAGGTTTTTAATGAGGAAAGCATAAACTTCACTATCGTGACATCAAACAGTAGTCTGTTTCCTTCAGCTCCGAAGTTTCTGTTATTTCCTCCAATAAACTACAATTTTCTTCCACCAATAGTGGATTTTTTCTCTGATGTGTTGCCTTCCATCCCTGCTACAATTTCATCTGTAGCACCAATATGGGCTTAAACAGAAAAAGTAAAAAGATAAAAAATCCAGGACTTGATGGAATGCTTTCATTATCTGCTTTCTCCCTAATATTTACACATTTTCTGTTGATTTGTTTTGGCAAAACTCTCTGTGGTTTTATATATATCTGTGATGCAATAAATGGAACACAACAGCAGAGCTATTCAATGAAAGTCATTTTCGAGAGCAGCAGAAGGGATTGTCTCCGGCACTCGTTCCTGATTCTCGTTTTCTTTTATTTTTTATTATGATCTCTCACCTCATCCCAGCCCATCAGCAGGGTTTTATTACAAGATAGGGCAAAAATCATTGTGATCCCACCACCGCTTGGGGTCGGGGGGTTCCAGTAATGGCACTCGTCCATGTTGACATATTTCGAGAACAATCTGTGTGCCTGTCAGTGGGTTATAAAAAACATTCCTGCTGTTTTACAGCCTCCCTGATGGTTTCGCCTCGTGCTGCCTGGTTGATTCTACTTTGCTCCGATCTGTCTCAGCATGACCCCCTGTGTCTCCCTCTAATTTCCATGTACCGTGAAGAAGACTTCTCTGTGGAGTTCACTTGATAAATTAGACAGAGGGTTTAGAAGATAATACCAGTGTTAAAAGTTTTTAATTCAACTTTTACTGACGGCTCCTGTGCCTGAACACACCAGCACTTCTGTTAAATGACAGAAACATTTTCAATTTCTTCCTGTTCGATGCCAGAAAGTAATCATCTTATGAGACTGCTGATATCAATACTTTTATATTGCAGATTAGGAATCATAAATTGTTCCTGTGGCGCTCATTAGACAGGATTAGCTCAGTCTTATACTTCTATACTGGAGCAAAAAAATCTGTTTTTATGACGTAAAAAATGTCAGAACCATGACGAATCATATTAGTTTCATCCACCTTCTGTGTGATGTATACCCGTAATATTAAACAGGAAAATGCAACAAAAACTAATAGCTGTAATAAGCAGCTACAGATACTTTCATTAGCCACTTATTGATTCAGTGCCAGCATTCGGCCTAATTGAGTTCACATCCGCTATCAGGTTTGATCAAATCTTATTAATCTAAAATGAGGTTTGACTGCCCAAGTGTCATATTTGGTTGTTAAGGACGACCCAAATGCAGAAAGCATGCAGATGAAAGAGACTTTAATAAAAACTTCACCAAAAGGAAAGTTACCATGAGCAAAGAGAATAACAGAGATAAACATCTGTCTGATTATGGGACAGTTCATGTGATTCAAAAAATGCAAGGAGAAACTTGGCATTTGTTTTAACAAATTTATTTTTATATTTCTTTAAAAACATGTTTTTTCCCACATTTACATCATGGAAACACAGACATCTACTGACAGATATAATGGACTGTCTCCTGATCAGGAGAAATTAGTCTCTGTCTGTTGCCGGGCAACCTTAATATGAGGGCAAGATTTCAAGATTTCATTTTCCACACATAACAACCCTGTGAAATGGCAAACATAGTCATTTGTGCCCTTGAAATGGAGAATGGAAGAATGAAATAGAGCGTGTTAACTTGTGAACCTTCGAATGTGGATTTTTTTTTTTAACCTTTGAACAGAACAAAGACATAATGTCTTCCCTGCTCCTCCTGGTTTAGTTGAGATATTTTGCTGCAGAGTTTCCAAGTGGTCTTCCTGTTTGGTTTTTAAAGACTTGTCATCACTTTCATCTTTAGCAGATGTTTCTAAGTCAACATTTTACAAGGAATTAAATCAGGTTCAAATTTTCATTACTTCAGTTTATTCAGGAATAAAGTTGTACAAGAATAAAGTCATAATATCACGACAAATTCGCACAAGGATAAAGTTGTAATATTATGACTTTATTCTTGCAATTCTACAACCTTATTCTTGTGTTATTTATAACAAAGGAAGTTTATTGTCATATGACTATATTCTCGTAAATGTTTGTATTTTATTTTATTTTTCTTAATATGATCCTAATACTCTGTCACAGGTTGCAGACTAGCCAAAGAATAAGATAATTATCAATAAAATTATCAATGATTGTTTTATACTTGGGAGTAAATTAGGGGTTTGAATTTGCCTCAACTGAGCTGTAGTCATGGAAACATGAACACAACAGTAAGCAGGAGGAAAATATGTCTTTTTGTTTCATATTCCTGATCTCTAACTGTACCATCGACCTGCAGGGGAGCTGAAGGTCGCACGTTTCCCAGTGTGGAGCAGCAGACCTTACATTGGAAAAGTAAAAGAAATCTTCGAAATCCTTTGCAACAAAGAGCAGGTTTGATCTGTCAGAGCTACATCTGAGGATGGGAAGAGTGGGGGTGTTGATGTACAGAATAATGTCACTTCAGTGTTATGTAATACTTAGCGTCTTCTATGTGGTGAAATGGAGCAGAGCTAAGAAAGGTCACCAGCTCATGTGTAAGAAGTGTTCCCGCTGTGTTTCACTGCATTCATGAACACCTCCTCTCCTCTCTGAGCCACTGATCCCTCCACAGGAGGCTCACTCTGCCCAGACTATCATAACACACTCTCATTGAGACAGATGAAGCAAACTTCCCTGCATTTAACATCTTTCTTCTCCTCAGAGTTTCTGTGCTGGGAAGCTGCGAGGGAAACCGATATACACACACACACGCACACACACATTCACGCCCTCTCAACACATTGTCTGCAGATAAACCGATTAAATTGCTCACACCTAAGCAACACCTGGACTGCAAACTGTTTAACTATCCATGCACGTTTGTGATGGGATCCTTGGGCTAAGTAAACATGACGCTACAGAGTTAAAGCGGACTGGGTGGGGATCTGGAGACGATCGTACATCATTCTGAAACCTGGTCGGAATACAGATCTAGCAAATCATCAGCTGCTTTAAAAGACTTTACTGTTCAAAACCCAAACAGAGTCACTGGCTATCAAAAACCAAACTCATTTTTAATCTGAAGCTTCATTAAGACCTTTTTTATTGGGGTTTTAAAAACGGGTATCGCTAATAAACAGCAAAGATTACCAAAACAGATTATTATGTTGATGTCGAGTCCGTACTGATGAGGGAAACTGCAGAAATGAAATCGTTACTACTGCAAGACCACACACAATCTACACACTGTTCAAAGGCAAAGTTAAAAAAGAAATGCCAAGAGGAAGATTATGATGCTGTTAGTATTTGTTGTCTAATTAATGATCCTATGACTAATTTTGAGGACGGTTTGGAGGCAGGGAAGGAAAAAAGAACTTTATAGATTGAACAGTGAAGGTTGTTGTCACGATCTTTGGATGTTATTTCTGTTCTACAGGTCTCTCCATGTTCATTTCATTTCTGCTTATCGTTGTTACTAAAGTGTCGCCATGTTAGTTCGTTCCTTTGTGTTTAGTCTCAGTTTATTCCTGAATCCTGAATCTGATGAGTCCAGAGAATAAAAAGCTTGTTAGAAAATGATTACTACCTCTCTGTCACAGTAATCCATCTCAACCTGCAGGTGGCTAATGTAGCACTTAGCAGCCAGGTGACAGAAAAACCTCTGAGTGTCAAGCATCTGCTAATGAACTGAATTTATAGCAGCGTGTTTTCTTCATGATCACCATCAGTTTTTGGAGTATTAATCCAAAGCTTTTGCAGAGTTTCAATAATTCAGGTCAGGGTGATTTTATATGGAAGTCAGTTTTTTTTATTTTAGAGGGTGAATCTACAAAAAGCCTCAATTTTATGGTTGGTACAGAAAAGCTGAGTAGAGAAAAATAGTTGCATACCTGGTATAACTAAGTACAAAACAGAAGTCCAAAAATGTCCAGACACATGGAATCAGAAAAGGAGTAGCATGTTTGTGTCAAAGTTTAACAGCCACTAAGAACCATTTGAACAGAAAAACAAATTAAAAGGGCAATTGAATAAACACTAGAAGTTGGTACGCATGAAAACTAGAGGTGGTCGAATCGATCAGCAGTATTGATCTCAATACCAAGTGGGTAAAGATCTTTCTAACACATTTTAGATATCTATAAACTTTGCTCAATTTCTGTCCAAGGTTTGAAGTAAATAATTCTGAGAGAAAAAAAACTTAGATTAAAAAAAGTGCCTGTGTCAGTACTGGTATCAGAGATCTGGCCCTGTATCGCACATCTTATGTGAAGAGAAAACAAATACAACCTCATATGTAAATTTCCTTTATTTCAATTTCAAACTCATATTAATTATGAACAAAGAACTTCAATATTAAATACCATATTTTATAAATGGGGTTCAAGAGAGGCCAGTTTGCTGACCAGTTTCTTTCAACTGGTTGTTAAATCAGGAAGTATATTTGGATGGGTGAGCAGGTGCAAAGTCCTGCTGGAGAATTAACCCTCTCCAGGCAGATGTTGCAGATTTGCAGATTTGCTTGATGTTTTTTTTGATAATTTTGACTATTTTGAAAAAAAGTCTGAATTGTATATTACTACCCCATATGATCATTTTCTCCAAATATCAGATTTTTCCTGCAACTAGAACTTAATTTGAGCCTGAGAGGGTTAAAGTATCTCCATAAAAGCAAATTAAATCATCACTGGACCTCAAGCAACATGGACTCTGCTCCTTCTCACTCCAGAATCTGGAGTCTTTAATTTTCATTGGAAATATAAAATGTATTTTCTCTTCTTCTATTTTCAATAGAAAGAAGCCGTTTTAGACCATCTCCAGCACAGTGCGACCCTTTTTCTCCCCAGTCCAGACGAAATGCTTCTGTGATTGTTGTTGGGTTTTGTTGAAATCAATAAAAAAGAAACAAACAAAAAAGTTAATCTGTACGTCATTTCAGTGTCCATTTTTTCCGGTGTCTCTAGACTCGTTTGCAGCCTCAGTTGTATTTAGAGGATTAAAGTCCGAAAAATGCAATCAATGGAAATTAAAATAGTTGCCAATGGCCTCTGCCTTTTTGTGCATTGCAGGAAAATTGAGCTTCCATTTCCGGAGTAGTTTTAATGAAGCAATCATTAAAGGGAATGTCAGTTAGGGAAATGAGATTTTTAATATTAGCTGGGGATGATGTGGGGATGGTCTCATTACTAGTGAGTGATAATACGCTCTCTCCATAGTTCTTGTAGAACATAGAAATTATTGCAGCTTGAAATTATTGCTCTGTTTTAAGGCTTTTTTGATATTTTACAATTTCCAAAATGTAAGAAAAGAAAATATGTAATTAGTATCTATTTGGATCATAAATTAAAATACAAATTTTCAGCTTCTTCACACTAAGAACCTCTTGGAGAAAGTCAGTTTTCTTCCAGTTAATGAAAATTAAGTTAAAAAACCCAATACTTTTAGCCATCCTTTGTGAACACATTCTGAAGCTTCTTTCTTTAAAAGCTTCCTGCAGGTGACATCCTCTGTAACGACACAGGAACTCAGTCTGTTTGTGGTTCTGTGACCTCCAGGGTGAACCGAGGCGTCACGTTGTACAGTAGCTAACGCGCATGTGTTCCTGCTCGACTGAGTCGGGAGGTTTGGAGAGATGAGTTGCTGTATGAGCGCTGGCACAGGCAGAATGTCACAGACATATGGTGGGACTGAAGCAGCTGATTTACATCCCACATGTGTGGAAAGGAAGCGCGTTTCTTCTCGTTTTTGTCTTCTTTTTTCATCTGAACCGCTGACTCAGTGTGGAAACCCGGGTGTCTGTGTCGGTCCGGGTGTGGACGTGAATGCGAGGGCGTCTTGTGTTTACCAGATGGAGCTCTTGACAGCTAACATTTTCGGGTGTAGGGGGGTGAGAGGCGACATTGAAATGATGTCAAGGAGTCCTCTTCCTGTCTCTTTTTAATTAAATAAACTCTCTCCCTGTCTCACTCTAATTCCATCAGATCCGGATTCCCTCGTGTGCATTGCAGGGGGAGGTGGCGTGTGTGTGTGTGTGGCGCAGGGGGTTAAACATGCAGCGAAAGACAGCGGGTGAAGTAAATTCATGGCCTTCCTCGTTTGACAAATGACTCTGTCAGCCTCTGGAAGGGCAGCGGCCCTCCATCGACCCTCAAGGTGCCCTTCCACACATTCAGCTGTGACTGAGACAATCAAAACCACAAGTGCAAGACGTGGTTAACATATTTGTGCCTTGCAGCAGGTCTTGCTGCTGAAGGAGGTAAATATCAAAGAGCTTTTTCTGGGAAGATTTGATTGGGATTTTGGTGGAGACCTGAGTTTTAGAGGAGCAAACCCATCACAGACCAGATAAAAACTCTTCCCTTGTGAAAATAGTAGACTCTAAAGTGAGCGTTTTCCTCTTGCTAAAACAAGATTAAACAATTGCACCAGGTGAATCTTTAGGAACTACAATAAACCCAGTCCTGTTTTGATAAAGCTTGCAGTCGGAGCCTTTAGCTGGAGGAGTGATGGCCACTTTTCTTTGCTCGGCTCTTGAGGTTATCTCTCTCTGTTCTCGGTCTTAGAATAGCTTCTTCTACTTTTTATCATTGACTTTCAGGAAGTTTACTAAATGTGTTAACTGTCTCCTTTTTTTTGATGAAGCCTTTTATGGAGATTCTGCTCTCAATTACTCAGTTTCTCTTTCCTAAAGAAATAAATCTTAGCTCAGTTCTTCTTCTACGTCACTTTCTTGGATGATACCATGAATGGTGATATATATTGCTGTCGTCACCTCCATACTCAGCGATTCTGTATTTAATTGTATCTCTTTTCTCTTTGTCAGAACTGTTGCTGCCAATTCTCATTATTTTTTTCCCCTAAGAGAAAGTACAAACTGCTCAGTCAGATGTTTGTCTGTGTCTTTTTCTGGGTCTGGTTATTATTCTTTCCATAGAAACTGATACTGGTTCAGTGATTTTGTATTTAACACTATCACTTTTCTGGAAAAGGTCTAACAGCACGATTGATTCCAATTACTACATGTACTCACTTTGTGTTTCGTTCCATAGAAAATACCTCTGGCTCAGTGATTATGTGTTCAGCTCTGTCTCTGTCCTAGACAAAGCATTAACTGGGTACTTAACTACTTATTTTTCTTTCCCACAACAAATATCAATTCTCCAGTTTTTTTCTGGATCTGTATCTTTTCCACCTAATCCATAGTACACCAGAGGGCCACTACTGAATTTGACTGCGGCATTAGGATTGAATTCGATTTTATGACATTGCTTCTGAATTTACTATGACAGAATTATTATGGAATGAAATAGATGGATTTGAAAGAAGTTTGAATTGTATTTCATATGTTGAATGTGTTTGTCTTGTAATGTTCCTTAACAGTATTTTTGTTGAGAACTTGAGTAGAGCTGAATAGAACCAAATTAACTCAATAAATCGCTGCTTTGAAAGTATAAAACTAGAGCTTATTAACTCCAAGTAGGATACAAATTCAGCTAGACTGGAATTGCATTTTTTACCAAATGCAATTCCAGTCTAGCTGAATTGCAAAAGACATTTTTTCTTAAATGCCTTAATAAAAAATTGCATTTTTTATTACGGCATTTTTAAAATGCCTTAATAAAATGTAAGGCATTTTTTGTCCATTTAACAAGGGTGATTTATGTTGAATTTAAAGTTGCACTTAATTATTTCTAAAGATTATTACATAATATGACAAAGCGTGACCCTTTGACTGGGTCAAAGGGTCACTGTTTACTGTTTTTACTGTCAAAACAGTAAAATCTGTTTTGACTTTTTAAATGTCTTTCAAACACTCAGGTGTTTTTATTTGACATTCTCCTTGTTGTTTTGGAAGATAAATTTACTTTGTAAGACGTACTGGATACAAATTATTTTAGCTGCAAAATTATATAAAGAACATATTTGAAATCTGCAGAGTCTAACCATGAAGTCATTCTTGTTGGATGAACAATATCCATTAAAGTCATTTTCCTATAGGAGCTACACCTACAGTCCATTTTGCAGTTCAACAAGCCTAAAAAACAGCATAATTTGTATGAAGTGTCATCAAAACATGCCCGAAGCCAAAGCCATTTATAGCTGGTATAAAAGGTCACAGTTAGAGTGAAAAAAAAAAAACCTGCCATGATAGAGCAGGGAGAGAAGATGAATCATATCAGCACAAACGTGGCGATTTGCAAAAGTTGCCGACAGTTTTGTCCTAAAATGCCTTCAAAGTGTTGCATCTTTTTAAACCAATGCTGCCTGATGGTTGCGTGCTTGTCAGACCTGTTTGGGAAAGTAAAAAATGAAAAGCTGTCCAGCCAGCTAAGAAATTTAGCCCCACGGCATCAGAGGTTAATGTTGCAGGCAATGCTTGTATTTTTTCTACCTTTGCTGCAGAGATCACAGTCTGCAGACAGATCCTGAAGGCTAAACGGAGAGGAAAGAGCAATGATGCACATCCTGTAAGAGGTGCAAAACTGAATGTGGATGTTAACAGAATCAAGCAGAAGCTCAGAGAAAACCTTGATATGTTTTTTTGTTTTTTTGAAAGAAGTGGTGTGTTTGGGATGCCAAGGTCATTCTGTTTGTAATCTGTTAAGTGAAATGTGCTCACAGGAAACGGCAGGAAAATTAAGCATCTTGTTTTGAAAAACATAAAAAATAATTTTTTTATGCCAATATCATGAGCAGAAACCCATCGCTGGGCGACTGCATCAGCCTGAAGATGGATGTGAGTCCAAACCTGACAGCAGAGAGTTGAAGTTTATGGAAAATGTTTAGATTCAGATGTTTTTCAATGACACTCATTTGATGCAGTTGCCACTAAATGCATCTTGTATTAAATTGTACTGTGTACTTTTCAGTGATGTTATAATTATTATCATGCATCCATATGCTGTTGGTCGCCGGTTTTGTTTTTCTCTCTTTCTGCAGGTCTAGAAGCAGACTTGAAGGGTGTTGACTTGTGATCTCTCTGTGCTTCTATCTCTCCTCCACCCTTGTTTCCTTCTTTCCCTTTAAATCTTTTCCACACCTTCTCCCTGTCTTTATTAGGCTGTAGTGGCCTTTGTTATACAGTAAATGGACAGGAAAACGCTCCTCTTCCTCCCTTTCTTTTCTCCTGTGTCCATTACATCTGAAATAAATCTAAAGCATTTCTCTTTTTTTAGCACTAGTGGTCTGTATTCAACAGTAAATTGACAAAAAACAGGATAGAGTTTGCTGTCAATACACAGAAAACTCTAGAGAGTGACGAGGAATCGAACAGACGAGTCGAGGACTGCAGGCTCTGCACACGATGAACCACCCAACGGCCCCAAAGCAATTTCTAATAAAGCTTCATGAGAAGTGGAGCATCATGGGAAAGCCGTAATGCTTCGCTTGTGACGATAAATCTCACTTTGACACAGACAGCAATAACTGGACAGGACATGTAAAAAAGAAGGACAAGGGTGAACCACACTGTACACTGTAATGTCTCATAAAATTCTTTAGTATCAGATGGTGGGATCTCTATTTTAACTGACATCTAGGATTATATCAGTTTACGTTACCAGTCATCATTTACCAATTTGAAATTTTTACCCTGATGTGCAAAACAACTGGAAGACTGTCTTTTAGTACAAAGTAGATCAGCACACAAGTTTAGAAGAACTGCAAAACACGGTGGAGGGAGGCTGGTGATTTGGGTTTTTTAATGGTTTAATGGTTTCATCATAAGCTTTATTGCATAACAAAATAACTTAATGTTCGGTACACTGGGAATAGCATCAAATGTTATAGTTCATCCATGTCTTTTTTAGATATTTACCAAACTTCCTGATTTCAGAAGAATTAAATTATTAGTTTTGCAATCATATGTTAACTAAAAGAAGTCACACTTACATTTCATTATGACTTTACAGCAGGGAGATGTTTGTACTAACAGTTTCACAATGATTAGTCAGTTTCTCGCCTGGATAGCGGAGTTCAAATAATCACTTTCATTCTGACAAATTAAAGCACATGACCTTGAATAACAGAGGGGGCAGTTGGGGTATTTGGAGTGGGACAGCAGGACGTGAGTCTCTGTGTTGCAGAAGGTTGGGGGATGTAGTAAGTGGGGTGCATTTCACAGATTTTGGTCAAAGTGGGCTCGTAGAGTTTAGCTTCAGAGTTGCAACAGCGGCTCTGAAATGGAAGCGTGGGCGTCGAGTGGCTCGTTGAGCACTCGCTTATCTAATTGCATGTCCAGAAGTATGGGGTGTGGAGGAGAGGGAAAATTAGTGGGCATGTACGACTGTGTGTGATTGTGTGTTAATTCTTCCCCTGGTTATGTTAATACCACAAAATGAAATCCATATTATTGCTTGTGTGTTTTGTGGTTTCCAGTCTTTGTTGTCGTTTGCTGGGAGGATGTAATAATATGACTTATGCGTTTGTGGTTTCTGAGGCTCAAGCTGCACTTCTGTGTGATTTTATTTCCTTGCTGTCCAGTCATAACTATAGTTACAGTGAGATACACTCTGTTGTGTAGCGATAACACAAAAGATCCCAAGTCAACATAGCTGATTCAAATTCATTTTAATTACAAATAAAATCAACATATAACCGTATTTTTTCCTAAAATACAAAGACAATAAGTTAAAATAGAAGTATTGTATACATTTTTAAGTTACTCTTTTGCTGTTTTTTGCATTTTGAAGCAGTCATGAGGTGAAAGGTAGACCATTAAAGACAATCCAAAACATCTACAGTTCATGTTTACAGAGTTCTTCTAACTGATCATTCAAAAAGTAGTTTTAAAGAAAGCTATCCAAATCAGAATGGTCGTAGGTGGCAAAGGAGTTGCATGCATCATGACTGACTTTTCATCTTCTTGTTTTGCAGTAAGATGAAATAACTTCCAGGATTGAGTCTGTGCTTTTTACTGGGGGTTGTTTCCAGTGAGCCGTGATGAAAAAGGCCTCGCTGTGATTAAGACACATGGTGTATCTGGACCAGAGAGTGACTTTAAGACTCGTTCACTGCTTGACTATTAAACTGACAGCATTAGTGGCAAATTGGCAAAATTACAAGTAATTAAGTCTTCAGGTTTAAATAGATGGAGAAAGTTACTGACATGGGGGATCAATTTCCATTTAAGGCTGTAAATTTAACTGAACTGTTACTGTGAAAATAACCTACTGCTCCTTTTATTTCCTGTGGATTTGGCAAGCTATCATCAGGGCTACATCCCAGCTAACAACGCTGCGCAGAGCAACTTGGACCCTGACAGTTGCTCTCAGTACACAACCAGAGAGACAGACCTTTAACTAGGACATTGGTTACTTTGAAAATTATGTTGCTTTTATCAGTTTTCTAACTACATTTGCGCTGGATCTTACAAAACTGTTGGTAGTAATTCAGACTACTTTGCTTTTAATTATTATTTTTTTTAATTTATTTTCTTTGAGCTATGTACTCTACAGTTTTTACTGGCCCTGGTCTGAACATCCCTATGAACATTTTCTTGGCGTGCCACTGCTTCTAAAGCTTTTTATGCTGTTGTTCACTAAACAGGATGGGTGTTCCACAGGGTTCCTTTCTTGGCCCATTCATATTTTCTGTGTATAGCTGTGCATAAATAGAAGATGTCTGTATTTCTTGTTGTTTGTTGAAGTCGCTGGTTCTTATCAATTAATTATCTCAGTTCTGATCCAACGTTTTACCCTGAAGATGCTCACCGCAGAATGTATGATGTACTTTCTCCTTCACTGAATAAATTTGATGTCCTGGATGAAAACTCAAGACTAACTGTGTACAAGTGTTTCTGGATGTCTCATTTACTTGTCACTGTTGTGTTTGAAATGATTTCACTTACATAAAATTAATGGCTGAAGGCAATTATATCATTTATACCTACTGGTGCTTTAATATGACATTCCTTCTGCTTGCTCTTTATCCCCGTTGGGGTTTTGGCAGCAATATCATAACTATTTTTTAAGAAAAAACATGCAGCAAATATTTCTCTTTCTGTCTCATTACATGTGTGCAGACATGCATCACGCATGAAGGATTTAAAAACGGAGTTCAAGTCTTCTTGCATGCAACTTTCAGACTCAATGTCTGCCAATAACATGAGACAAAATCAAATAAAATCAAGCATCCTTGTGAGGAGGAGCTTTCAATGTCCCTGTCAAAAAAAATTAATAAGCTATTGTGTTCATGCTTCATTCATTACAGCTTCTGGCAGGAAACAGGAAAAAGATCACAGGATCAGGTGTGAACCTAATGGCAGCGGATGAGCTTGGAATCATAAATTGATAAGTGTGCGCCGTACCTCAGGGAAAACCTGTTTGTCTTCAGAGCGCATGAATAAGCAGCATTCAACAGGAGCTCGCCTCAGAGTGGAGTCTGTCTGTGTTCATCTGCTGCGAGCGTTTTGCATGAATGAGCATTGATGGGTATACCTGTCTAGAGATATCCAGAGGTGGTTTGTGAGTAACATTGGCCTCACATTGTTTTGTACAGGTGCACATCTTCATAGCATCTAATTGCTTTCTCAACCTAATAATTAATTGGGCCACCCTTGGCGGCAACAGCTGTCATCAAGTGATGGCGATGAAACTTCTAGATTGTTGTAGAGGATTATTGGTTCACAATATTTTGTGGAATTGTTCAGACGTGTTAAATGATTTTATAGCTTTCAATGTCTCTTCAAGGTCATGCTAAAGAATCTCAATCAAATTAAAACCTGGATTTTGATTTGCTGTTAGAATTTATAGTTTGATCCATTTTGGAAAGTCTATTGGATCTGAAAATAGTTGAATCGTGAATTGGCCCCTTAGTTTTAGCTTTCAAGACAGCTGTCGTTTCTTTTCTTGCATGATTCTTTAACCTCTTGGCTCAATGTCTAATATTCAACCGATATCACAGATTTTCAAATCCCAAATATTACTTATTAAAGCTAGGATGTCCCAATCTCATTACTGATCTCAGACTGTCATCAAAATGTAACTGAGACTGGAATTCCTCAAGTTAGGCAGCAGAAGAACTGGATGCAACACGAGCTACTGTCTGGACACATGAAGAAATTTAGAGAAATTCAGCCTGAAAGAATCTCTAAGTTTAAGAGTCACCAAAAAGTAAAAGGATCTGTGTGTTTAGTCAGTTGTTTCATTTGAAGCAGACACAAACCAAGCTGTCAATTCTTCTAAGTTGTTACAACAGAGCTGCTGGTGGAAAAGAAATCAATATTGCTTCTTACAACAAAGAGAAAGTCCCCCAACCTGGCTTAAATTTTAAAATTTTACTACATAGATTTAGTAAAACACAAGACATTTATAATATGGAAGATTTACAATATGCATGGGTTAAGTTTGCTTTGCTTGTTTCTTTATTGATCTGTCTCATCATTTTTATGAAATTGGTGTGCAAAGTTTGTGATGTTTTTTAAGAAACGTTGGCATAATAGTTTAGCAAACAAACTGAAAACCATGCAACATGTTTTTTTCAAAGTCTATTAAACTCTGAAGAATGTAACTCTGTTGAAAGAAGATGGTTTATTGATGTAATCTAAATTACAATTTTATTTTCATCTGCCACCTGCAATGCTTAACAAGGCTCTAGCAGGAATAGTTTGCTGCCTCACCTCAACAAATCACATGACCACCTGAAAGAAAGGACTTATTTTTGATGCAATTTATCTAAAACAATGACAGCAATAATAAATCAGCCTGATAGTAATTTATATGAACACTCAGATCAATTAAACAGTTTAGAATCCTTCATTATTGCTCTAAAATAGTTTGGTCTAGGATTTATCTTAATGCTTTTTATGATTGTTTCAGTCTTAAGTTGTATTTATGCCATCTGAACAAGTATAATAAATATTTTACAAATCCCAGGTCTTGTTTAATGAAGTTCTCAGTAGATACTGTTGTAGAATAATTCATTTTGAATCTATGCCTCTATGTTTTAAATTATAACAGACTCGACCAAATAACAAGCTGTGAATCAGACGCTATCACTGGTTGTGGTTCTGGTATTTGTCTGGGTTGTTCAGCTCTTATTAATCGTGGATAATTCTGGCTCCTTATCAAACCAAATGAAATGTGAGTGACCAAGACCTAATAGATAACATTCACAGAAGGACCTAGCAAATTCCCTACAGTAAAAGGATGATTAGATTTTAGAGAAAATGATAGAAATTGGAACAAAATGTCACCAAAATAAGTGGAAATTTACACAATAGGTACAAATGTCCCAGGGGAGACAGCTGACTTTACCTGAACAAACTGCAAAAATCTTACTCTTCTTGAAATATTCTGAAAGGAAGAAGGCTTCCAGTGTTGCCGTTATGGTACAAATCTGTTTCATGTAATATCTAAAAAATACTAAAGTTTTAGGCCAGTTTTGTGTTTCAGTCACTGTGGCAGTAATTAAAGCTGCATGTCAGCTCCTGGATTCAACCAATCAACCAGAAATTCCTCACATTAACAGTTCAAGTCTTTGTCCTCCTTTTCTTCTGCAGCAGCCATGACAGCGACTCATCCATCCCTGTGTATCAATAGACGTCATTGCAGGAATCCATTAAAGGCCTCAAAAATAGATTTTCACTACAGAATGACACTAAACCAGAGTCAGCTGAAATTCTGCTGTAGTTGTTGATGTGCTTGAGCAATTTTTTGCTGGTTTGTCCAAGGCCAGCTCAGCAACGCTGACTGCGGGTTGTCAGCAAAACAAAGTGAAGTATTTTCCAAGTGCACAGGGTGCAGACCAACATGCTTTTCTTGAATGGGTTATGCATTTTTAAACAAAATCCCTGAAGAAGAGTACTTGAATGTATATGTTTTCACATCTCTAGTTTTATCTTTTTTTTTTTTTTTCTGAAAGTCAGCTGTGGGGTTTCAGGTCTGTAGTGGTGAGAATGAGCAAAGAAAACTTCCCCTCTCTGGAGTTACAAAAAGCTTCAAGCATTGATTCAAGTCATCTTTCCTGGGCTGGAATGTCTCTAAAGAACAGAAAAAGAAAAAAAAAACAGAGAAGCACATTCTGTTTTACACATAAATACTTTATTCAATGGTGCATGGTGTGTGTGTTCCATTCATTGCTTCTTTAATAAGCTTTTCTTATTAATGTAAGCATAAACTTTTAGTTTAACATTCAGTTCATTCCTTTAAATTGTAGAAATACAGTTTTTCTGCGCACCATTGTAGGTAAATTCAAGGTAAAAAAAAAATAAAACATGTCTTAGCATTCTAGGGTTTTGTGCATAAATTCCTGGAATGGTAAGATAACTTCTAGGCCGTGTGGCCTAAAATAATTTAAATTTAACCTGGAATAACATAAAGCATACAGCAGGTATCATGTTATCTGTACTAGCAAAAATAAGGGTTAGAAAGGAAAAAGTTGAATAAATTTGTCTAGAACAGTCATATCTAACTCCAGTAATGAAACCCTGGTGTCCTGCATGTTTTGCATGCCTGCAGGCTCCATTAGATCTTATTTAAGTGGCTGATTAACCTGCTAAGTTCCTAATCAAGTCATTCTGGAATCACCTTCAGCAACAATAATGAAAAGTTATTTTCTGTCTTGGTTTTGTGGTGTTTGTCCTGTGGATTATGTGAAACTCCTGGCCACAGATGGTTTGACAGAAGATTATGTCCAAACATCCGAACTTCGGTGCTGTCTGTCCAAGAGACGTGGTTCCAGAAACTTTGTGGCAGAAGAGAAGCTTTCTTTCTCTTGCCGTTTGAGTTATTTAAGCAATCCCAGTACGTACTTTGTATCTGGGAAAAGTTTTTTGAAGCTGGAAAAATATTAGAACTGTGTTCCCAATGCATTTTGTGAGGTTGTTGGTAGGATGTCGGGTCTGTGTACAGACAAAGTAACAGCTGTACCCAAATATTCTGCACACAGAAAACACACAGACTGCTGGGCTGCAATAACTGATTCTGCAAGGTCATTTTATTGGGTCTGCAATGACCTTAGAATAAAAAAATCCACATAAAACAAACCTTCTCAACTCCTGCTTTTATAGCGCTGCTCTCGCTGATCCTGATCAATTTATACAAAACATTTTTAGTAGAGATGCCACTTTCACTCCTTCTGTGCACTTATGTACTTAGACTTTCATTCACAGCTTTATCATTTTAGTGATTTTTTTTCAGTCAAATGTTTTGGGTCTCTAGAAGTTAAATCTAGATCATAATAAATATCACACAATGTTTACATCTATATTCATAAAAACTAATTGAAAGAAGGTGTACAGAAATAAATGCCATCAAATGCTGATGTTGTGCTGCTATGGCTGTGTAGGCTTCTTAAAAATAATTTTCAAACATATTTTGCTAAAATTCAACACAATGTGGATAAAATCTGGAGCTCTGTGATGATCTAAACAAACTGAAGATTTTAATCTCTGCAGTTTGAGAACTTTGACATTAACACACCATATTCAGACAAAGTAACCTTTGTCTGTCAAATTACTTTTCCTTTCAGCAGCTTCATATCTCCTTCTACTTGTCTCTCCCCTGTCTGTCAAAGCCACTTTTTTCAAAGATGTCACACAGACTGCGTGCTCACTAGCAAAGCGATGAAGACATTAGCATGCTGCAGCATGTTGGTTCAACTCTGGGGTAATGAATAATAGAGAAAAACCATCAACATTCTTTAAGCTTGACAGTAAGAAGCCCAATCTTTCACTCCTTTGGCTGACCCAGGGGAGTTTTACTTTAAGACAAAAATAAGAAGAAATGTGCTGTGTGGGCACTTTGTGAAGGTCAGCTCAGGCACAACCTGACCACAGGCTAAATTCAGAAAATGACCCCAGACAATCAGCACTTTGTAGATCGCAAAGGTCTGATTAAATCAGGAAGCGCAAAACAGAGATAAAACAGAAGTGAAACAATGTGGGCACATACTGTAATAGGTAGGTAAAATGGCACAGCAGCAGAAAATTGATGTCATGGTAGCAAATCTACAGCACCGTCCAGATGCACAGGAAGATCACTCTTCAGGGAGAGGCTGCAAGCCAGCACTGAGTTAATGCTCCACTGTAAACTCTGGTAGATGTAGGCTGGTGAATGAGCCTGCAGCAGAGAGTTTGAGGCGCTTCACTGCCTTGGCATGCTATAAACACTGGCAGCACGTCAATTCTGTTGGTATTAATCACCAACATCACTGAAAAGTCACTTTGTTCTTTTATGCACAAATATACATTTTGTACATTTTTTTATTCATCCTACTCAGATTGCACATTTCTTTGAATGCACAAGTTTAAAAAAACATGCTATTTTTAATAACTGCTCACTATTTCTTCTTATGCTGTAAAATTTCTCCCTGATGCAAAGTCTCACTTTCTGTTTTAATACATTTACCATTGAGTGAATCTACATAACTTGGCTTCCCTTTCATTTTGCTGCTGGTTCACCTGAATTTCTCCATGGAGGATAAGTAAAGCTTCCTTCTTCTGTTTTCTGAACACATCTACTGCAGTAGCTATCTAACATAATCTGGTATAAGATAAGAACAAGCCGACAAATATTTGCCTCACTTTAGCTGCAAGGTCTTATGAGAAACTTAAACTAATACTTTTCTAACCTCCTTCAGGACTTAGCTGTGCTGCCATGCAAACACCAAGCCTATGTAAATAGGAGCAAGTGGAGATTCAGCTTCAGTGGAGCTATTTTTAGTCCCGTCTCTTTCGTCATCAGTCAAACTGCATAACCGCGTTGTTGATCTTTCTTATAGAAAGTAAATAAGTAGAGTATTTATGCTGCTGCAAAATGAAAAATCTAGTTCAGTTTGGTTCACACTCCCACTTCCTGCACTCATAACCAAATTTTGCTGAGGAGAGAGACTAATTCTGATTAATTCTGTTCTACAAGTGGCATAACGCCTTGTTCTGTTGGCTGGGGTTCTCATTTGATCTGTTTGGGCAAATATGACAGATTATGACTCCTGTTTAAAATTAATTAATTGTAAGTGATCTATTAGTTGATTTTATTTTTTATGTAACCATATACCAACTTTCATTGGCATCTGATTATGTCAAAATGGGGGAGAACATTTTGAAAAAGTTGGAAGGCACTCCCTTACTCCTCGAGTTCAAACCTTGATGACTCAAAATGAATTTTTGAGCCATGTTGGTCATGTGGTGAATAATTCAGACCGTTCTTCAGATGGATTAGTTTGAACAGAGTCACTTGGATGCTGAAAATTGGTCTTAGCAAGCTGAGAAACTGTGGCAGTTTCTTTGTAGTTATGTCATTGATTAAATCAAAAATAATTAAATCAATTGACTAATTCAATCTAAAGATTTCTCTGAGTGATGGAGGGCACAGTTGTATAACAAACCACAGACCTCAACAGAACATGAATTAGATTAACTCCCTCTCAAACACGATTTGTCTGCCTTTAATGAAAATGAATGCACACTGTTCCAAAGGATGAGAATAAAGATGCAGAGAAGTGGTTTAGTCTAATGTCCTGTATGTGGCATGTTGTTCACGTTCAGTGAGCGCATCTAACTGTACAGCTGGTGGCCCATCTGAAAACTAAAAACTGTTCTGCTGATGCTGCACATCTGTCACTCTTCCTTATTTCACAAGAAAAGCAAAATTGATCAGTTCTTAACATGATCACAACTGCTTTATATTTGCATGAAGCCAACCTTATTATTTCAATCTGTGAGTGTTGCTTAAATATTCTTCAGGTTTTATGCTCTCAAAGTGAGACTTTAAAATTAAATCCAACAGAACCAAAAGAAAAACAATCGATCTGTCTACATATTTCAGATTCTACCTCCATCATTTTTGTCTGAACAGACGTTTCGATTCTAAATCAGGGTTTGTGACAAGCAAATAAGAAAGCTATTAGTTGAACTTTTCACTGACTTAATTTTAGGACTTTTTGCTTTAAGGGGAAATAATATTAAAAGTGTTTGACTCACCTCATAAACTACTCCTGAATTAAGTTCAGCCATCGCAGTCCAACATGGCAGCGTCTGTGCACTGCCGGTCGCCCCACAGCGCAGCACCTGCTGATCCTCTTCAGAAAAAACTTAATGTTTGACTCAGGTGCAGTAACGTGTCTTATCTGCATACTTTAGCTCTTCCTTTAGCCCTTCTTCTGGTGCTTACCTCCAGCAGGATAATGCACAATTTGACAAATCTAAAATCAAATCTTTAACTGATGCTATACCTTACTTTACTTTAAAAAGTAATTGAAACATCGTTGAAAATTCCTTTTTCTTGATGCTTTTTCTAGCTATGAGATGACTTACAGAAAGTCAAGACACTCACAAATGAAATGCATTATTATTATTATTATTATTATTACCATCATGATTTGGTCAAATAGTAAGATGTCAGCGCTCAAGTTGAGTCCTGAATGGCAGGAAGAGCATCCTGATGTAGACGTACGTCTCGACTCTTCCAGCAAACGTTGTAATAATATTCATCCTATCAGATGTAATGCAGCCGAGTGTGTGTCTGAGTCACAGACTGACACACTTATCATAATGCTAATAACACAGCTGCCAATCACAGGTAATGATGAGACAGGAAGAAGTCAGTCTGCAAACATCCTGCATCGCGACTGTCAAAGATTTAGTTGACATTTTGATGGCTGTGAGTGATAACATCAGGGCACAGAGCAATAATAACCTTCATTCTCAATATAAAGTTCTTTGGGAAATCTTTGCTTAGTACAGCACAGAATCTCTTGAACCTCAGTGTGTTCACTAAAGAAAGCTGCAAAGTTTTTTTTTTATCCTGCAGCAATTTTTTTAAGCATATTCAGCATTTATTATGGATCCTGTCAACCTAATGAACGAGTTTAATTCAAGATCTTTTTTTTTCTTCATTTTGCTTCCTCATAGCTGAAAAAAAAAAAAGCTAATCAGTTACATGTTACAACATCTGAGCGGATGGTCAGCGTTAGATAAAGAAACTTTGAGGGATATTTACTTATCATGGCAACAATATTCAGTGCAATGATTTTATCTGTTTTTCCTGTCTATGGTTAATTAGAGCATAGCAAATTGTATCAAGTGCATTTCATGACACAAGCTTCACTGTGAATACTGATGAGAAAACACAGGAGGTGCTCCGTCTCCACATTCAAAACCAATGTCTCCACATTCATTTCCAATAAATTTAACAAGTCAGTAAATAGGATTAGGCTTTCATATTTATGAATTTATCCATTATGTTTTTTGTTTCTTTTTGGGCATATCTTTTTGCTTTATCAAATGTATTTGCATGAGAAAAACACAGCTAATCGATCTAATTAGGACTATTTTTCCTACATTAATATTTAAGAAAATTTGATACTTAGGCACAAGTTGATGCTTAAGTAATGCAGCTGGTAAAATAAGAATTAAATATGTTACCATTTTTTACAGCAGATATGTTTACGTTGACATGAAAGCAGCACCAGATGTTGGAAATAATCCAAAGAAGTCAAAACAAATGAGACATTAATTACTTTAATAAAGTGGAACTCCGCCACTATAAAAGGTTTATCATTACTAAACTGCTATAAAGTTTTATAAAGCTGAACTCTTTGGCACACGTCATTTTTTTGCACATCACATCAGAAACATCATGCCAACATCAGTGTGGGCTGTTTTACAGCATATGGTGCTGCAGGACTCTGTGCAACTGAAGGAATGAAATGTATCAGACAGCATTGACAATAATCTGGAGACAAAATGTTCTCCCAAGCAAGACGAAAGCCCTAAACGCACAGGCTAGGAGACTCTTAATTGGTTTCAGTAACAGAAGGGAAAACTGATAGAATCACCTGACTTGCATCCAATTTAAAATCAATGGAGATAACTGAAGATCAAAGCACAGAAAGTAATCCATTACAATGTATAAGATTTGAAGACAATTTCCATGGAAAGGGTCAAAATCACATCTGAGCAAAATGTCAGACAAGTTTCTCTAAACAAGAGAAATTAGCACCAAAAATGCTTTTTCACAAAGGTATGTTATAATTTATGTTTCTGTGTTCAATGCTTTTTTTCCTGTGTCATTACATTTTTTTCCCCCGCAAACTTATTTGCGGGTTCAGTTTTTTATTTTTTATTCTGTTTACTTGGGTTGTTGCCAACATTTAATGTGAGTTTTATGTCAACATCAGTAACATTTAAGCTGACAAAATCACTGACGTGTTCAAAACTTATTTTACCCACAACATGACGACTCATTTAAAATAATGTATGTATTAAGTAGAAAAGAACACCATTTATAGAAGCACCAGATGTTCAAACTGTCTTAATTTTAATGAGAGACAAATGTTGCATCATTTTTCAGCACCATAACCAACAGGGCACTTTGAAACAATAATAATTCAGAAAGGTGTCAGACAATTATAAATTGACATAGGTACAGGTGCTTAAGTGTAATTATAGATATGTGTGTGTGTGTGTGTGTGTGTGTGTGTGTGTGTGTGTGTGTGTGTGTGTGTGTGTGTGTGTGTGTGTGTGTGTGTGCTTTACCTAGCTATGTGAATTCTACCAGTCTGTATGTTTAAATGAGCCTTTTTTCATGGGTATCAATGTTTTAAGGTCTTGTCATACCTGTGTTCCTCCCAATTAGACTCTTGCTGTGTTTAAACCTTACATCAAGTCTTAAGTTGTTCAGTTTTGACATAAAAATGTTGAGTTAATGACTGAATTTACTGATTTATAGTTGATAAAATATCTAATAAACACATCAGGAGTGTAACATAGAAGTCCAGGTAGTGATTTCCTTTGAATGGATTTCCACTGAGCTGATGGTTTTCAATAGTCTGTTTCCCTATTAGGACGCTGAAAGGAAGCTGTTAATCATAACGGAAATGAAGGCTGCTTAATGGCTGAGCATTAAGAACAGAATCATAGATGTAATCTGTTCATGCTCAAGGCAATAAGTGTTGAGGGTACAATACAAAGAAAAGATTAATAATAGAAACTGCTGCAAAAAAACAAAACCTTTATCATTTCAAAAGCAAGCGTGAGCTGTTTAACAATGTAGCCTTTAAACTTATTAATCTTTGGGTAGTTTTGAAAATCACTTGTGGCCTGCAGACAGTCCTAACGGCATTAATTCCATTAGCCTCACTGTTTAATCACACTGAATCTTAATGAAGCTCATGGAAACAATAAACATATTTTTGAGATCGGATTTTGGTGAAATCCTTCCTCCTTATTTCCTTTGCACGTTGCCTGTATTCACACGAAGCTCATTCAAACTGTGTGACCTCCTTCCCTCTGGTCTTTACAATTAAACCATCTGTTCTGTTTATGTGAAAGCTTTAAACTTAAAACAGTAGGATATTACCAGGCTATGTACACTCAAAATACTGCTAATTTCATTTTATTTGAACCAATTGCTGGGCAAATGTCAGGGATTTGTTCAACCGGTGGGAGAAACATTGGTTGGTTAGTGTGTGTGGATGTTTAACTTTGTTCCCTCCCTTTGTTTCTAAATGCTTTTCATGCCTCTTTTAATCAAATGTGATTCAAGAGAAAATGCATTTTTTTAATTTGTCTTCACAATAATGGTTTTCAAAATCTCAAACTGATTTTAAAATCTGCTTAGTGCTGAATTGCTAAAAGTGTCAGATTTTAAACTAGAGATGGTTAAATGTCTGATTGAAGACAAATAATTGGCTCTTAGTGCTTAACCAGAAGCTGTGAATAAGATACCATTTACTCTGTCCACAACAGAGAAAAAAAAAAATCCAATTGGCTGAACAGGCCAGCAGTAACCAACAGCAAACCTAAAAACTGCCTTTGAACTGCGGGATTTTCTCCTCAGGATGATGCAGCACAAGTAGCATTTTTTTTTCTCATCAAATAAATGCCTTTGAGGAAAGCAGCTGACTATGAAAATGAATTGTGCAATACAAGTTACACCTTGAATCCAAGAAAAGCTTCTCCTGAGTGCTAATCGTACAAACCTCCCCCTTGAAATAATTTCCCAACAGTCCAACAGAGCCAGATGGCAAAGAACCTCTCTCCAGAAAATCTCTTTTTTAACTCAGCAACATCACAGATGTCACACTGTCTTCTTTCTTGCTGCACATATGGCTGTTTTTCTTGAAAACCGACTGGTAAGACAGACGCATAACAGGAAAACGGAACATATTTCCTCAAATCCTGGAGTTAGTAGATAACGATACCTACTTTACTGCGTTCAAAGACAGCCGTGCCTCCCTGGAGGACAAACTTTTAATGCCCTTTAAGGGTTTATTAAGTCCCCTGTAATATACTTGGTGTGACTTCTGCAGCAGATACAGTATGAGGTGAATACAAGGGCAAACATAGTGGCTGTTTCACCATTACTCTGTGCTTTATAGCTTTCAGCTGCAATTAGTCTTCAGGGATTTTTCTTTCCTAAAGCCCCTATTAAAACAGAGACACATTTGCTCTGTAATGTCCGATATAAAGATATAATAACGCTATATAAAGTACAAATTAATAAATTATTTTTTATTGAAGGAAAGAATAGACATATTGACTCATTTTTCCTGCTGGTTAGTTCTCCAGAGTGTGGATGAGAGGTACAGTAATTGTTGTCTCAGTGACTCCCACAGCGGCTTGGGCTGGAACATAATGCAGAGCTAATTGATTGGAACTTGTCCCAACTGATTCGGGATACTGGAGCCAGAGCGAATAACCAGATAAGTCACAGCTGCACTGGAGGGTTTCACCTGACGTACTGACCAAAAGATATTTTCTTTGTAATTTCACTGCGGTACTGCGAGCTATTACCCTGAAAAGCCCCAAAAATCTGCTTGTGGAGTAAAACGAGGGAGCAGAGGTCACCAATAACGGAGCAAATGACTCACTTCCTCACTTACAATTTTGTCTCTGGAACCATCCTTGTGATTAACCTCACACAGATGCTGTAAATCAACCTGGGAAGCATTCCATAAAAAAAGAAGAGAACATTTAGCCTCTACACAACTCATGTCCTGGCGAGAGCTGCATCATTTTCCCAGAGGACAGACCGGCTTTGTGGCCAGTCGGGGACATTTGCACTCGACATTAATGTGTTTGCCAGATTGGAGAGCTTGTTTGCTCAGCTGCTTTTTTCTTTTTTTATTCTTTATTTTTCCCATGAAATTGGCAAATGTGTGAGACAAATTTATCACTATAGTGCCACACAGATGACAAATTTGTTATCTGTTGGCAGTTGACTGTTAAACACATTTAGCCATAGAGTGTATAAAATCACTGAAAGACACACAGACTGTCTAAAATCAGTTCTTCTGCTTGAATTGCTTTTATGCCTTCAGCTTAGTGATTTAGCTCAAGAAAAACAAGAAATCTGAGACTGATCTGAAATCTTCTGAACCAGTGAAAGTGTTCTGTGAAGACTTCTGAGGTTTTACAAACTATAGTTGTCAATAAAACAAAACCCCAACGGTGGTTTCACATAGTAACAATAACTCAGAAAGATTGAAAACAAATACACACAATACAATTGATTTTTGTGTTTAAATAATAAGCATAAAAAATTGGATGTTAGTTTATGGGAAATTCAATAACTTATGTTTTATCACCAAATGCTTACATAAAGCTTTCTATGGTGCATTCTGATTTATTGTTTTCATTTTTCTCCTTTCTTGATGTGATTTTTTTTTATACTGTTTTGCTCTAAAGTATTCTCCAGAGCTATTATCAATGGATCTATAACCAAAAATGTGGAGGAATGAAGTGGCAAAGGAAGTAATGTAAAAAAATTGCCTTTTATTTGAAAGCGAAGTAACTTTGAATTAAAGAAATAAAACCTGGAAGGAAATGGGGTTGTGGAGGGGTAAAATTAATCAGAGATGTAAGAAAATCAAACTCCACCATCACACCACCACAAGCCAGACCAAAAACACTCAATATTCCCTACAATTAAAAACACTTCAATCTAGAAATCAAGCCTCACTTTAGTTCACTTTACACAGCACCAGGTGAACCAAGCACCATGCACCACAAAGGCTGCTGAAAGACAGAGTGGCAACAAATCCAGCCCCTCTCCCAGCTTTATTCTTTGCTCTTCAAGGGCAGAATGGGATCAGATTTCCCTTCCTGGGTGCAGAAATTTAACAAAAGAAACTAAGGGGGAAATAAATCACTGACACAGTCACTGCTGTGTGTAGCGACACTCAAAACTGCAAATAGTTCAGACAATAAATATGCCTTCATAGGCAGCAATAACCACATGGGAGCCATTTTGACACCCCATAGCACAGAAGCTAACATCAATTGTTTTCTTTATTACCGCTCTTGGTTTCAGCCAATCAGCGCCAACCATAAAAAATGCTACTCCTGGATTGGCTGCTTGGCAAACACTAGTCAAAGCCTGACAAATAAATTCATTTTCTGTCCTCCAGGATCCAGAATGTTGAATGTAACATACAATAGTTACAAGAAATTAATAAACAATTAAAATATAGATTAAAAGATCACTTTGATAATTAATATCACAAAATTTGAAGCAGTTTGGCCTGTATGGTTCTCTCTCTCATAAATTATGTTTAGACAAGTACCTTATTGTCCTCCAAAGATCTTTATTACAGAAAAGTAATAAAAGTTTTTTCTACCAAAACCAGGTGCAACTTCATGGCTACAACTTGTCATGCTAACAGTAGGAGTTGATAATATGAATCAAACTTGTTCCATGTTGCTAGTTAAGAATTTTGATAAATAAGCTCCCAGTTCCTATTTTGACAGGAAAAATAACCTAAATGATTGCTGTTAATTTCTTACTGTAATTTTACAAACAGCAAATATATATTTGCATATGGACCTGGCAACTACAATGGGAATGTTTCATTAAATAAATAAATGCTGTAGGAAATCATTATCATTTGTCAAACAAATTCATTGTATTTTTTTTTTATAATTGGGCAATTTTCTTTAGTTTTCCAAAATTAATGACCAAGCAATCATTATGATAATAGCATAAAGTAACTAAAATGCAAAGATGTTGTAAAGATAGAGTGCTATTAACACATGTACAAGATAGGTAGAGAAGCTTTGGTGGTATAAATACCTGGAACCACTGACATCTGAATGTTCAGCTTTACAATATGAATATTGAATGAAAAGATGCCATTTCCTTCTTCAAATAGACATGGGCCACTGAGATACAAATCATACAAGCAGTTTTTTTCTTCTGTAGATCCTTGAGAAAGCTCTAGCTGCAGCGTCTTCTTGAGTTCACAAACTCACATCAGCAGCCTCTAATGTCATTTCTGCTCTCCTGGGAATCACTTCCCGGCATCTAGATATTATGAAAGTTTGAATTATTTATCAAATTTAGTCGGCAAGAAACATTCATGACTCAATAACTTGTCATAGCACAGATTGAGATAATTCTATTCGCTTGGCAAATTCAATTTGTGTTGAATACGTTTTGTTTTGAAGAGATACGCCTGGACAAAGCAAAGAGAATTAACACCACCATTCAGCTGAGACCTGCCAGAAAGCAAAGTTCTCTACAAGTCCCAGTTCTCGACTCCCATCCCCATTCTTACGATCCCAGCGTAACTCTAGTCGCCTCCTCCAGACGTCTCCAGATCCAGTTGCACTGTTCACTAATGTAAATAAATAATTTTTGCCCTTTACTATCTGTGCTCCAAGTGTAATTCTGCTTATATATCAGGAAAATGACTTCAAACTTGGCCAGAACGCAAACGGTGCTGTTCTTGAGCGTCTTTGAATATAATTTGGAGGTATGCGTAGTGTAATTGTCTATTTGGCAGAAGCATTTGTCCACAAGATGTAACTTCCTAGCTAATGTTTTGAGATGCTGTTCCAGAATTCACACATCCTCAGGTTCTCCAACTGTTTTGATGTTCACCAGCCACTCTGGCTGAACAAAATCACAGTTAGGATGGTCTTCTCAGGCTTGAAGGTTTCCCTGCTTCCTCCAAATAGAACAATGGTCATTATAGCTAAGCACTTCCATTTCAGGTTCATCACAAGACATGTCTCCAAAAATTAGGACCTTTGTTCCCAAGTACATTTTCAAACTTTAATGTGACTTTCCTGTTGCTTTCAAGGTAATGAATTCTTCCCTGAGCGGCTTATCGGCTGTTTCACTGTAGATAATGATTGCTCCTTATCATCTTCAGCCAGTGTCTTCACAAGGTTTTTGGATTTTTGTTCTGAGGTTGATATCCACATTTTGCACCTAAACCTACATTGTTCCTGAACTCTACAATGGCTGAACTGTTCTTTGAACAGATGAGCTCAGCACCTCCAGGCATCTGGAAATTGAATCCAAGGATCGACCAGACTTCCTGAAATATTAAGAAATAAATTTGCATTTTTTTACACTGTGTTACAAAAGGAAGCGATGTGCACGAGGCATTGCTTGAAATACTGTCACGTATCAGAACCTTTCAAAGTAAAGATACCTTTACTTTTGAATCCACAGAAAGTAAAACAAAAATTATTCATCAATCAAACTTCTTAGCTATCACAGTTTGTCCCACAGTTGAGACAAATATCTCATATGTAGGAGGAACGATAGAAATCAACAAGAGGGACTAAGACATCTCTGTGTCCCAGAAAATATGCAGATTTTTTTTAAATATGTAAATTTTCTAGGACATGAACAAGTTGTCTTTGTTGAGCCTCTCTTTGAAGTTTTCTAAATTAACCCACATGGTACTTACTGGATCTGTTACTTGGGTAATCCAGAGGGGGAGATATAGATTAATCTGACGGAGACTGAGCAGTGCAAAATAGAGCGAGGCCTTTTTCTGGGAGATCAAAGGTTTTAGTGCTGCTTAACGAAGGTGCTGTAGGTGTGTTTTTCTCCACATTTTAAAGACAAAGAGGGTAGGTGAATAATGTCTTTGTCACTATCCGAAGGTCTCATTTGAATCAAGGTTTGGTGTGTGGGAGAGGAACAGAACAGAGTTCAGTAGTACTAATATAAGAGCAAACCTTGGAGCATGTTTGTTTACAGCTTTCAGAGGGTGATAAAAAACATCTTTTCATTATCTGAATATGCTTTTTTAAATGTTATAATATAAACTGTAAAATCTATTTACCATCAAAGCTTTTATCAATATGCCTAGATTAAGCTAAACCCATCATCTTGGATTAGAGATGACATCATTCACTTAAAAATGAAAGTCTTCCCAATGGAATCCTTATCACTTAATAAAAGAACAATCAAATATTTATT
Source organism: Alfaro cultratus (assembly GCA_903066825.1). NCBI lineage: Eukaryota > Metazoa > Chordata > Actinopteri > Cyprinodontiformes > Poeciliidae > Alfaro > Alfaro cultratus. The sequence continues at coordinate 58,227 of CAEFZX010031735.1, forward strand.
AGACAAGCACTGCTCACAAGAGTCGAACGTGCTCATCAATTTGAACTCGTGTAGCAGTTTAACCGTAAATGATACTTCGTTAACTCTTCACCGCAAGTCTTTAACAATTCAGGACTCCGTCTATTTAAAGCCAAGAGAGAAAGACAGAAACGCTGTAAAAGATAATTACTTATTCAAATAGGCGCTCCTCTCCAGAGGTGCATCATTCGTAAATGTGCGATGAGTGATTTTGCCTGTTCTGTGGTTGGATTGTAATTCGGGGTTTTGAAAGAGCTCTGAGCAGGAAAACCCGATTAGGATGCCAAGGAGGGCATGTAATCAGATTCTGTCACGACGTAATGAAGTGACAGAGGAGCAGATTTCAATCAGGGCTGTCCTGGGAAGCACAACTTAGTTTGAAAAAAATATACTGTTGATTTGCTTTTATACTTTCTAAGACACTATTAACTTGTATTTTTAAAGCAGTGAACATTTGGGCTGCACAATGGCAGCAAGAAGGTCCTGGGTTTGAATTCCAGCCTGGAGACTTTCTTCATGGAGTTTGGATGTTCTCTCAGAATACTTTGATTTCTTCCCACAACAAAGAAGCATGACTGTTCGGTCAATGCTTAGGTACAACACTAACTGAGTGTTGTACCTAATTGCTCTAAGGTATGAGTGTGTCCATCTCTGGACACACTCATAACAGAGAAGGATACACTCTGGTATGAGTGTGTCCACCACTCCATCTTCTTGCTCAGAGATGGACTGGTGACCCGTCTTTAGCCCTATGACAGCTGGACATGGGTTGAAAAATATTCAAAGTGCAGTGCCAGAATGCATGTGAAAGAAGTGACACAGAAAGCCATAAACACTGTGAAATAGTTGTTATGCCAGGAGGATGTGGCATGGATATGACCAGAAGCCAAATCTATCCACTGGGACAGTGTGTGCCTACCAGCTAATATGACTTTGACTGTTCAGACCTGTGCTAGGTTAAATGAATTCATATGTTGCTATATCCTACCTATCAGATTCATACTGGTAAATCTTACAACTAGGAATGGAGGCACAGGAGAGCTGGAAATTTAGAGATTTTTTAAAAAAAATCACAATTTAATGTCTGCATGTTTGAAACAACATAATTGAATTGTTCTGAAACAACAAAGTTTCTTGCATGTTCAGCCTCTTGTAGAAACAGAACTGCCTGAGTTTCTGTCTGTTCTTTACAGATTTATTGGGTTGTTGCCAATTTTTTTGTCCTTCGTCTTTATTTTTTACTTTTTGACAGATGGACTCTCATTTTCCTGAAGCACTTTCAATTTTTTTCTGGATTACACAGGAATTCCCTTCCTCATGATTATCAGGAAGTGTTATGAGCAATATGTGATTTGACGTTTTAGTTTGATTTATGTTTCTGTCTTGATCATTTCCTTATGGATTTTTTCTTATTTTGCCATTTTAGTTTATTTTAGCTGTAAGTTCTTTCACTCCCATTGTTTGTACTTCAGCTTTTGTTTCTTTAGATTTGCCTTCCTTCTCTTTCCTATTTATATCAGCTTGAGAGTTTCTTGATGAGTCTTTCTGTGTGTATATCTTTTAGGTTCCTGTTACTTTGTCAGATTCTCTCTCGTTTCTCTGTGGTCCATACCACTGGTCTTTTTTGTTTGCATTATGTTCTGGTCCAGGAAAACCTTTCCTTATGTTAGGGCTTTTTAGAGACATATCTTTTTTTTTTTTTTTTTTACCATTTTTTGAACTCATTTCTGGGTGAACTCTTTGACAACCAGACCTGAGCACATGAACAGTTGTTGTGATTGTCTTTAACATATAGGCTGGCTTCATATTCTTTTCAGCATTTTTTTAAACCCCATACTTTACTCATAAGTTGCTACAGCCTTGTGGCCTTTTTTAGTTCGCACCTAATGTGCACAAATGCAGCATTTGTGCAATGCTGGTTTAATTAAAACCAGCATAAACTACATTCCAAGTACTAAAAGTACATGAAAACAAGATTGCATGATGTTTTTCTTGCAAAAACATTATTGTAGATTCTTATTTTTAATGACACTATTTAGTTTATGTACTAAAGAAGTAACCATTGTATTGTAAAGGAAAAACTTGAATAACAAGAGGAACTGTGATTGCAGTTCGATCAAGTGTTGTGAAGATAAAAAAAATATATAAAAACATCTCTTAAAAAAGCCATTTTCGGACTTTTTCTATAGTTACCGATATAAATGATTTCTCTCAACAGTCTGCAGTTCTCGGTAAAAGGACGTCACTGCAATAAAAAGCTTTCGAGCTGATGTATTGAGTGATTCTTAGAGAAAGCAAAAAAAAAAAAAGCAATTGAGATTCTGCAGGGGAGAGTCAAGTACTGCTTACTGCGTGTTGCCCACGGTGAGCCCTGTGGGCGCAACACACGGATGACACTGAGAATAAATGATTCCTTCTTGTGATCAAAAGATAATCTTTCAAAATCTGTTTGACTCGCTCCTCATTTGGACGTTTTTTGCTGAATAAAACATTGAGCTGTTTAGGAACATTTCAGCTTCAAGAGGATCTTTTCGGAGCATTTGGATGCTATTTTTGCCCTTTGTAAGTGTGATGGGTTTTTTTTTACTCCTTTTTATGTGTATAAACAGCAGAAGTGCAGTTGCAGTGCTAATACCCCGTTTAGTGAGAATGCAAACCTTCAACTTCATTAGTTTAATCACTTCACCACTGAGAGGAAACATGTACCTTTCAGGTGATATAAGCACCCACAGGTAGATGTATTCATCACTGCTTCAAGCCTGTAAATGACTGAATCTGGGCCAAGAGGTTAAAACACCCCACATCCTAGATGAGCTCTCAATTCACAGGAAAATATAACTCACAAACATAATGGCGTTGCAGAGAAACGCCATTTTTTTTGTGCTCATTGACTATGTATGAGCATCTGGTCAATGTGGATGTGTTATCTGATCACAGTGCTCCCCCCCTGAGAGAAGCCTGATGTGTTTCCCTGTGCACAAGATAAACAAGCAGACTTGCAGAGCGCAGAGTCACGCTCCACACCCACATCTACCCCTACGGTGGAGGCAAGCGCAACTCCAAACTGAAGTGAAAGTAATGCAGGCTGTTTGTAGAGCGTGAAACAATGAGGAAAATACTGGAGGATTTCCACTGATCACTGATGAAATCTGTGAAGATTTTTCTTTAGACAATAAAAATATGACCTGTGATTGTTCTCTTGCTTTATGAAAGGTCAACACATATACTACAGGAACAATGAGATGTGTCCTTTTATTTGTAGGTGATAAGAACAGGAAAAACGCTTTTTCTAGCGCAGACATTTCGCTCTTCACAAGAACTCCAATGCCGTCTTCAGGTCTCTCGCTGCAGAATTTGTCAGTGTCAGATCCGCCTTCACTTCAACTTTCTGACCAACGACACAATAGCTGTCAGACGCCACACAATAAAAAGTTCTGCCAAGAAAATGTGTCAAGATGAGTGGAAAGACGGAATCTCATTTTGTTTTTGCAGCTCAAGAAGAGAGAGAATTGGTCTGGTCTAACATGTAAGCATAATTGTACTGTTTTGAAATAATACATGCAAAACTGGGGGAAAATCACTTTAATAATTTTCTTTTGGAAGAGTCTAAGTTTCTTCCTGGCTGCACACGTTTGTTTTCAGTTTAACGCTGACACGGCTTTGTTCCGATGTCTTCCCCCACATGACAACTGCCATCCTGTTTACTGCCACAACCCGCCAGATGCCACTCATACATTTACTCTTGGATAAACAATCTATTTGCATACCATTTTACCGTGCAAACGATTGAGTATAAAATGGTACCGTGTAGTCGCAGCAATGAAATTAATGTGGCAGAGAAACATTATGTTGTAACATAAAAATGTGCTGTATAAAGTAAAGCCCATAAACTACAAGCTCCTCACAGCTCAAGTCAAGGACAGTCCCGATATGAGGGTGTCTAGTCTGATTATATTGAATGTTAAAAATGCTTTAGAAATATCAGGGAGTAGAAGGTTCATTTAACGTTTGTCATACTGATAACGCAGATGGTTATTAATATACAAAGAACCAGTTCATTTTTAGTCTGTATCCAGATGCTGTTTGTTAGTAGTACATTATTTTTATAAGAAGGTTCAGATGCAGCAGTTTCTGAATACTCAGGCATTTTCTTCAATTCTGAGTTTAAAAAAATAAATAAATAAATGAACTCAGATCTTATCAAGCTATAAACTGACCTTTGATTCACTATGAAATATAAATTTGTGGCCCTTGAATACTTATATTTGAGTACTCTGATTCTCTAATGATACTTTAAACTTATGGAATATTTTTTAGACAGTTTAATAATTACATTTCTTGTCACATTCTCAGTAGCAGAATGGAGGATTTGCACCAGGATGATACTTTTGCATGAACCGTCTCTGTTCAGACATGTTTACTTTAACGGTTTTTCTATTTAACTGCACAGTTTAAATGCTGTCCAGTTTTCATACATGCAACACAGTTTAATCCAAAAATGCAATTTGATCGTATATTAAATCTTTAACTCCATCATTATGTGCTATTACTCTAAGAGAAAAATGATCTGTGATTATTCTTCCCACATCATTTATCTGAGTCACTTTAAACTTAAGCTGGATGGAGGTCATTTTGTACTGTCAACAAGTTGCATAATCAATTTTTTTTCTGCTATTCTCTGCTGTATGACTAATTAGCACTGGATGTCCTCAGATGTGTAATGTCTGGAAAATTGCCTCTCATCCTGATAGCCATAATCAAGGCAGCGCCAGACCCAGAACGAGCCAGTCAACACCGTGACTTATGTCGGCTCGAAGGCGCAATAATTAGCCAAATCTGGAGATGCAGGGGAAGGTCAAGGGCTTTGATTTCAAGAAAGAAGAAGGAGAAGAGAAGTTAGTTAACCTCCCAGCTAGGAGGTTATCAGCCACCAGGGGATTTTATTCTGGAGTTTCTTATACTTACATATTGTGCCCTCTTAGAACTTCCTTTAAAAAGAGAAAAAAACCTAAGACTCACGTGCAAGGCTTTAATATTTGATGTTTTGTGATTTAACCATCCAAGGTGAAATATGAGCTGTTGTTGATGCATTCTGCAGGCTGAAAGAGCTCTGGATATTGAACAATTTCACCAAGCACACTGCAGTCACACGGAAATATGATGGCTGCTTGAGATATATGAAAAAAAAATGTTTACTGTTTATTCAGAGAATTTATTATTTAGAAGTTGTAATATAAAGTTTTACCTTATGTTCATATTTGTAATGATACGCATTCCTGCACTTAACTTTTTAGTAAAGCAGTTCACAATTAAAGAAAAAAAGTATATAATCCCCTTCAGGTGTAGTCATTAAAATGTTATCTAAAAATTACATTAAAATAAGCTTGCCATTGAAACTCAGTGGATTAAGCTTTATTGGCAAACTGCAAACACAGCACTAAGACATTTTCTGTAGCTGGTAAAAAGGTTTGTGATTATTTCAGGAGAGATTTTGACCCACTGCTCTTTACAGAAACTCTAAATCCTTTAGGTTTCTTGCCAGCTGTTCGGTAACTAGACGTATCAGATTGCTCTACATTTATTTGGATCACGGTCTTGAGACTTCGGCACACAATGACCTTCCTGTTCTTCTTTGACCACTCCATTGTCGTCTTAACATAATGCCAAGGTATAGTCATACTGGATGACTGATCCATGAACGTTATCATGAGTTTCACATCAGAGCATCTTTATTGATGTGAGGTTACACCAGGGGTGGGCAACTCCAGGCCTTGAGGGCCGGTCTCCTGCAACGTTTAGATACATCTCTACTTCAACACACCTGAGTCAAATAATGAGGTCATAAGCAGGACTCTGGAGAACTTGAGCAGGTGATTCAGTTATTGGATTCAAGTGTGTTGGACCAGGAAGACATCTAAGAGTTGCAGGACACCGGCCCCTGAAGACCAGGATTGCCCACCCCTGCCATATGCCAACATCTTGCATGAATTAAAACTGTGGGCAATAGATTCTCATTTGATATTTCTTCCATTTCCAATAATATCTTCAGTAGCTGTCGCCTTCTTGATGAGCTTCTAGCTGATCATCTTGGAGCTCATTCCATTTTTGTTCAGATCCAATGTCTCAGCTATTTGAGCCAGCAGGGGCATGATAGTTAGGCCACTTGTGTCATTCATACACATATCAAGTTATGGTCAAAAATTATACATAGATTGATGCAACCAATATTCTGGTTGGATTTAGTATTTATTTTGCTTTATTACATTTATTTTAGATTTTTTTCATTGATATTCTGTCTTTTTAAATGAAATGAGATAACAAAAAATGTGGAGACTATGCTTTTATTTGAAATTGAGCAAACTTTGAAAATCAGCAATATATTAGATACTGATTTCCCCCAAATGTATTCTAACATGCTAACATGATGGTGTACTTCACCATCAAAAAAGCTTAAGTCAAGACTTTGAATGATAACATATGTAGAAAAAGTCAATAAATACATTGATTGTATCATCATGACTTGACCTGATATTTTATCAGTATGTTTTGAACCAAACCAAAATGAGACGGATCACATGATGAACTGTGCCACCCCATCTGTTTACTGTGCTGACTGTTGACAAGTTACCCAAACATATCTCAAAACCATGTCTAAATAGAAGAGCGTTTGTAGAAATATAGAAAATAGTGCCAAAGTTTAAAAGGATCTAAGCCATCTTTTTTTTTTTTTTTTCATTTACCCACCATTTACCCAAAAGCTTTGAAACCACTGAAATCTATTGGTAGGAAAAGTGTTCAATTTACACATAAAACAACAACAAAAAAAATCTAAACCATCAAAGCATTTAAGGTTTCAGCTCTATTTTAAATACACCACTAAAAGAATTTTAATGATGTCTTCTGAATGCTATTTGATTGTACAATATGAAAGTCTTGATTTTAAAAACATTTAAAAGACAAGCTCTTCTTTGAATGAAGAACTGCTTCATTCAAAATAAATACTGTTATCGATAAATGTTTTCAAAAATTTCCATCAAATAAATAAATGTTTCCATGTAAAAAAAATAAATAAACAAACAAAAGTGAATATAAATAAAAATATTTTTATTGGGGAGCTTATTTTGTCACCCAATTTTATTTCTTTTTCTATTTACTTATTTTACCTTGACCAGACCCACGACACAGATAATAACATGAAAATGAAATAAAAATAACCTAAATAATGGAGTTAAAACAATAAAAGTTCATGACATACATAAAGTAGAGTAGCTTAACAAAAAAAAGTGTGGCAAAATAAAACGCCATTATTATTGAATTTATTATTTGAATAAACAACTTCAAATAAGTACTGAAATAAATAAATTAATTAAAGCTGACTGACAAAATAAACTCTTCATTAAAGAATATATTTCATATGCATTTAGCTTTCATTTTATGACAAGACTAACGACTATTAGCAAGACACAACAATAATATTGTATCCCTCTCCATTTTACAGCCTGTGGATTCATATTCTTTAAGAACATGTTCACAAACGGAGGGTGTACATTAATGCCACTGGATTATTGAGATACAATAAACAGAAATCAAACTGTTCATTTGTGCAAATTTCACTATATTTTTTTTGTGTGGCAGCCATTTTTTGTGACTGCAAGTAGCTCAGGGACGTCGAATTCTCCAAATCACAATTCCCAGTTCATTGGGCGTTTCAATTAATTTTTCTGAAATGGAACTCAGAAGATGTAAGTCCCAAGTATAAGTTATATCCAAAATTAATAAATGTGCAGCGGTTGCTTACAATATCTTTATATTAACAATGAGTATAGTACCCCGATGCGTTCACCATATCTATATTGTTTTTCTTTAAGTTTCTTGCATAAAGAAACCTAAAGGTCTGAAGCTGTAAATGATCAGATTTAGTGAACGTAATGAATCAGTCACACCACGCCTCACTCAATGTAGCACCAGGATATGTGGTACATGTGCAGTTTGCGGCGATTATGTCAGGCTGATTTTCTTCTTATTTAAAACAAAACGCAATTTGATTCTAGTTGATTTTTTGTTTCCTACATTAAGATTGTGTGGTGTGAGTTCTCAGACTGGTTTCATTAAGTTTTATTTACTTGTGCACACTGAGTCACAGTAGGAGGGGTCTCAAACTCCAGTCCTCAAGGGCCGCAGTCCTGAAGTTTTTAGATGTGCCACAGGTACAAAACGCTGGAATGAAATTGCTTAATTACCTCCTCCTNCCTTGCTAATGACCTGATTATTCTATTCAGGTGTGGTGCAGCAGAGGCACATCTAAAAGTTGCAGGACTGCGGCCCTCGAGGACTGGAGTTTGAGACCCCTGCAGTAGGGTATGCATTTATGAGCTGTGAGTTTTATGGTATGTCACAACCACTCAGGGTGTAATTTTCACAGTGTTAAACAATTAGATAAAGTCCCATTATGACACACAATGTGTTGAAACAAATGATGAGCCAGTAGGACCCATTTTATGCTAGCCTGCTATTTATGCTAATGCTAGCATAAACACAGCCTTTGTATGCTATTTGTTTTAGATTGCAAGGTTATGATCATGAAATAAGTGGCACTGCAGAGTTTTAAGCAACAGCTAAACCTATTTTCTGAAGAAAGCTGCAAATGCTGGAACCTTTGCATTCTGAAAAATTTTAAATGTAACACTAGCAAACATAGACTTAGGCTTAGCCATTCAGCGCAAATGTTAGCCCTTTACACAGGCCAGTGAGTAGAAAAGACCAAACTGATCAAGCACATTGAGTCCTGTTCATCACTAGTTTGTAATTAAATCAACAATTTGCCAATAAAGTTCTGGTTTCTCCTTGTGTAGCTCCTAAATAGTCATGAGTTCAACTAGTAATGGCTACATATCCTGAGTTAGGCTATAGCTAATGGCTAAATATAAAAAAAACCAAAGAAAGCCAGGTAATATAAAAAACAACTGCAAATAAATTATACACTAGTTTATAGTGTATAATTTACACTATAATTTATGCTAAATTATAGTGTAAATTATACACCACAATAATCTACATTATTATAGTAAATTATTATTATAAAATTACAAAAAAACATTTGTTATTCAATACTTTGCCATGTTCCTTTTTTTCCTAAGTTGTGCCTGGTAAAGCAGTGGTTTGGGGGAAGATTTGGCAAATAGTAATTTCTATTTATTTATTCATCCCTTTGTTGCTTTTTTAGTTAGAAAAACATACAGCAGTTTATGAAGGTCAGAGAACATGTGATGTAACTGTGTAGAAATAATAATAATAAAAAAAAACAAGCACACACAGATAAGTGTTAGAAGTCTGTGGGGGGCACAGATGGTGATCTATCAAAACTGACTCACAGTTTGAGCGGATGGATGGCTTATTGGCATCGTCCTATTTGTAGCAATAGACAGCTTAGTAAAGAGATTGCATTAAGTGAACAGTAAAGAACAAAAACTGCAGGGGGAGAATCTAGGTCATAGTAGTCTTTGTTTCTATGCAATGCCCTTGAAGCCTGTTTGAGATTTTTTGAGTTTTTTTCAGCGGTCAGCGTTCATTTTGCGCAGTTTTGGGGGTAGATTGTCCTCTGGCCGACTCCCCATCGAGGGAAATGGGACTGGTGCTGGCGTCGCAGCGCCCATGGTGCTAATTGCTGTTGGCTGTCTGTGTTTCACCGGATCCCCCTCGTCAGCATCAAGATCAAGGGACAGCAGCTTGACTTGCTCCTCAGGCTGTCCATGCTTCACAGCCGGGATAGAGCTGGACCTAAACCGCTGGATGCTGAGCGGAAGGTCTCCAGTGCTGGAGGCTTTACCGCCGGGCAAGGCCGTCCCCGTCTTCAGCGCCCTCCACAGGTGCTCCTCCTTGGTGGAGCTCATTCGCTGGAGCTTGCTGGGCAGCCTGGAGGCCTGATCCTCCGGGTGCTCCGCGTGGTCGGCAGAGAGAAGCCTTTCCCGTCGGCCCACTCTGTTGCCCAGCAGAGGCGAGGGAAGAGTGGGAGCAATGGCTACGGGATTCGGGGACGTCAGAGAGGACTTCTCCTCCTGCTCTTTGACACTGTAGGGAGGCGTGGGAACCTCAAAGGTGTTGTGGAACTGGGAGTAGTCCACTCTGAAGAATCCTTCTTCTAGAGACATGACAGGAAGGAATCGATGGCCCCACAGGACTTCATCCTCGGTGTAAGATGTTCTCGCTTGACATGTCATACCTATAAAGAGAAGTTACAGAGCAAGGGACGTTTTCAAAAGTAAACAAGAAAAGATGAAAGTACAGAAAAGAGCCCAAGAAAAGCACATAAGTAGTGAGAGCAAAAAACGAAGGGAAATGAATAGTAGTGAACTGCTTCAGGGAGAAGACATGAAAAATACAGCCATGATGGATAAAAGCTTGTGCTACTGAATAATTAAAACCATGAAATTAAATTAATATTTCATACAACTGAGAAAGGGATCTGTGCCACAGGCTAAAAGATGATGAAACAAAAGATTAGGCACCAGGAGCGGTTATCCAAATGTTACAGCAAAGAAGACAGAAATGTGACTGTAAGATTTTGCGCTCACCTGTGGTTTCGACAATGCCCTCTAGAATAACTACTATCTCAAACTGCTCGTTCATGAGCGAGCGCTGGGAGAGATCAAAGAACGGGCTGTTGGTGTTGATCTCGTGGCAGATGGTGAGAGGTGACACCAAGAAAAGCTGGTCCGCCCCCGTGCCAAAACCCACGTCCAGCTCGCACTGGTCCAGAGGCAGAAACTCTCCCTCTGGGGTCTGTCTAGACTGGAAGCACAAATGATTCACACGTTTGGGAGTAGATTTGACATTTTTGTTTGCCAAGAGATATTTTTTTTAGGATTATTCAGACACCAGTAAATGTCACCAGATTTTAGCTGATTGAACACACAGTTTGGGTAAGAAGTGCAGACACTCATCATGAACAGAAATATCGCTACAACTTTCGTATGAGTTTTTGCTTTCCAAAGAGGAATATTAGTTTTAGCTGAACGAGACAAAAATTGTGCTATATAGGCCGCCATGACATAAGTATTTGTTTTTTTGTTGTATTGTTACCTTCCTTTAAAAAAAAAAAAGAACTGGTTAAAAGACCGCAATTAATTTGACATTTATGCTAATCATGAGAAAAGAACTTAACTATCGGCTCTTTGCTACACCAGCCAAATTCATGTTTTATGAAAAGGGTGAATGTTGATAAAATCCATGGAAAATCCCAACATGAAGCTCAGACCTAAACATTAATTAAAATTCCTCCTGTCAGAAATATTCTACATCAATGTTTTAAACAAAGCAGTGGATCCCCACATACTTATTTGCACATTCACCTACTCATGGATTTTTCTGTGGAATGTAACGCCAAATTATTTGAGGAAAATTTTCATATTTAGGGTTATTTTTGTGCAGCATATCTAACATATACAGAAGAAAATGCAGCTTGGGAAGCTGAAATACCAAAGCAAAATGCTTTTTGACACGCTATTGGATGCTTTTTGCAAAGCAACCGAACCAGAAGTTTCATTTATTTTCCTTTGCACTGATTGGCTGTACCCCAGAGAGAAGGAAGACTATGGATGTTAGCTCCCGCTAAGATCTGTGCCAGCATCTAACTGTCTCCTGCTACAAGCTTCTGATTTACAACAGTGATTTAAATAACATCACTTTAAGTCCTAATGAGACCTCACAGATGAGGGGAATACATAAGAGGCCTTAAAGACGGTTGAATGAGCTCTTTCAAAATTCTAAATTCAAGGCACTTCCTTTGCTTTCTTTGTTTTATAACCCTATGGGTGACAGCTATTCACAATTCAAGGCTATTCTGACAGACAGACAATGTCTGGTAAACAACAGCACTTTAGGGGACAGTTTTTATTCAAAGCTACTTCCAACTGTTTTGCTGCATGGCTGTATTTTATTCTATTTATTCATATTTTTACCTTCACTGACAGGTGATGAGGGAAGTGTTAAAGGCTGCATGTAATTGCTATGAAAAGGTTATTTCCTTCTGTATTTAGGGACAGAGATGAATTGTGCAGGAAGTTATTTTATTGTTCAGTAGCAGATGGCATGACGCCAATAAACGTAAAGACGCTGCAGCTGTCTGGGATTGTTTCCATCACAACCCTCTTACTGAAGAGGAGGATGAAAATAAAGAAAAAAGACAGATTTTCCCTGCACTCGGTTAGTTTTAACAGGCCAACAACATTCATAAATTGAGAAAGATCACATCTAATCTGGGGTTTCAATGGATAAGGCAACAAAAATCTTTTTGTTGAAAGAAGTGGATGGACTATGCTACAGTAGTTTAACAATTCATCCAGGAGCTGCAGCAGTAAAGGTTTGCCGTGGATGATTGACAGTTTTGCAGTGTTAATAAAGGTGTGAAAACATTAGTCTTCCTTGTTTTCCATCTCTCTCTCAAACATTAGACCACATTATAAGCCTATGTTGTGACTGCAGTGACAAATTAATTTGTCAAGGAAGATATTCTGACTAAATAACAGACGTTTGAGACGATAAACTGGGCAATCACATCTATTTACTGCTAATTCATATCATGAGTTAGAAAATACATAGACAGCAAGATGTATGTTGTCTATGTATTTTATGTATCTGTATCTGTCCATCCAGTTCATTCAACCAACCAACCAACCCTGCGTTGGACTGACCAATCACCTGTCCATTCCTCCATCCACACATAAATCCATCCATAAATCAAATCCATCCATCCATCCATCCATCCATCCATCCATCCATCCATCCATCCATCCATCCATCCAACCAACCAACCAACCAACCAACAGTTTTTACAGGTCTGGTATTTAAAATAGTCAGCAGTAGATTTATTCTGAACTTATATAATTGTACTAACAACTGAGACCTCTGCTGTTACAGGCTAATTTGAGTCTGTAACAGTGTGAGATTAGCTACTTGTCTAGCATCAGGAAGCTCTTCTTGTTGCCCAATGTTAACTTTATTTGTCTTTCTGGCTTCCTTAGTAAGTAGCCACTTGGTCCACAGATGGCAAACAGGCTGTCATTTGTATTCACAGTGATGTTGAGGACAGAAGGGTGCGACATTTCACGGGAAGACGTCTGTGCCCACAGATTCCTGGCTCGTCTTCATGACGGAAAGTGTCACCCATCATGCAGCATCAGTGTTTATTTCTTCAGTAATGCGCAGTCATGCAGCCGATGTTACATGTCCACTAAATTTAGATCAGAAACTCAGAGAGCAAGGCTGCCAGCTGCTTAATATGATGAATGCAAGGCTAAGAAAAGCTAGAAAACGCCACAAGAATCAATGATCTGATTGTGTATCAATCCCCAAGGTGTGTTATTTTAGGAAATATAGGATATGGCTCAAATTTGGTATCTCTGACAGTACAGAGGGTGGTGGGAAAATATTCCAGGCTCGGTTTTTGGATGCAGAACAACGCTATCCTTCTTAAAACTGACACAGACTGTCACATATAAGCCCAGTCTGGAGTATTTAATGTGTAAATCTTCCACTCTGAGCAAACTCTCCAGAGAGGAAATCTGTGAGAGATGTGAAGTCTTTAGCTGCTGTGAAGCTTCTAAATTCATTAATCTCTGGAGCTTGGCTTGCTTTAAAATGTAGTCTTTAAAATCTAGGTGAAATGTCTCCAAGTAATTGATAAGTATATTTCAGAAATTGTTTTAGGTCACTATATTAGGCAGTGTACAGTTTCAGTTAAAGCAAAAATAATTTCATGCAGTGTGTGTAAAACAAATGGCCATTTTTTTCTCATTGTCTGATATTAAATCAGAGCGATTTTTTCCAGTTTTATGTCAGTTATGATTACCAAGATACTTAATATTTTCTGAATCCCATAGCAAAGAAAGATATTTTCATACCGTAATTTAAAAAAATTATCCTCAAATTTAGAAGTTTGCTTTTATCAAAATATGTATGCCTTTAAATTATTTAGAAAAGCGATGTTGTCTTTGTGAGATTCTAATGTTTTAATCCACAATATTTGAAAATATTTGAGGATCATTTTTGGATGCTCTTTTCTTATTTTTCATAAAGATAATCAATCGTACAAAATAAAAGCAAACATTCTTCCAGCTGCTTCTGTTCTCCAGAGCTCTCACGACATGCTTAATATAATTTTTTAACTAAAACTGAGATGAGTACAACCAGAAAAAACAACAGAACACACCCATGCCTGTAAGGGGTTGCAGTGTCTTTTCTGGGACACATGATGTCATTTGTAGAGTTTGGAAGGAAAAGCATAAATCGCTAATCAGGTTTACAAAACATTATCTGAAGAAATCATCAAAACTCTGGAAAACTGCCCTTTGGAAGATGAAAAAACACGTTTGGCCATGTTTCTAGTCAGCAACAAATGTCCACAGTGTGCAAAATAATTCTAAAATCAAATATGAGGCTATCTGTCCATCTGCTAAAGCTTGGCTGTAATTTGGTAATCCGACAGGACAATAATAAAAACAAAAATCATAATTATTTTACAATAGCATAGTCAATGTCTGGAGCTCAGACATTGACTATGTCTGGAGCTCAGACATTGACTAGGCTATTGCCTAGAGGATGGGAAGTTGTATGTAGATGCTTGTAAACCGCAATGAACTAAAGCACTGTGCTCAAACGTTTCAGTTTTGACGTTTATTGTTGTTTAATTCATGTGCTCAATAATTCAATAAAAATCTCAGATACTGTCATTGCTTCTTACAGTGACTGACTGAATGATGTTGTGGTAAAAAAAAATTATAAATTACTTTGATACTGAATGACTTTGATGCTACTTTTCTAACTTCCTCTACCAGCTAGCTGTGCTGTGCTAGTTTACTCACATTTCAAAGCAACATCTGTTACACATTATATGTTTTCAATAGTGAAAATTAATGAAAATGATAAACAATTTCCCTAGATGTCATATCTAAAATCTGTTATTTTAGATGCACTGACTTACACTAAAGTATTGTGGCTAAATTCTAACCATACACTTCTGCTAAGGAAAGATAAACATATTTGACACTGAAAGGTCTAACAAGGTGAAAGCCTCGTGTGTTCTCCTCCTGCTGCTAAACACTCAGTGCCACAGGGGGAGGAATTAATGGCCTCTGAAAGAGCTCCTGATATGGAGGGAGTGTTTAATTTACCGGGCCACCTGAGAGTCAGGTTGAGCACAACCAGAGCCAATCCCCAGTGACTCACTTCCACCTGGAACAGAGAACCAGGGGTTCTGAGCGCTGACGTGTTCTATACTAATGTAAAGAACCATCAAAAGCTAAAGAAGTGTGCTGTTTCAGATTCGTCCTTGATTTTGACATTGGAAACCCGCTGACGTTTAGTCAACAGATTTATAGCTCGGCTTACAGATCATTAATCAAATGTTCACGTCTCGTCTGAGACGTCATTTACAACATTTCCTAAGTGAGACTGAAGCCTGGTCATGTGTAGGTGTTTTTTTCTGCTTTTTCTGCTCGTCCTCCTGTGTTTGGCAGTGCCAGATGTTGCAAGTAATGTGGACTTGTCTTCCTGCATGTCTGTCTCCCATCTCCTGCTGCCTTTGCAACCCACTGAGAGAGCTTCTGCTGACACTGATGAGCACCACCCAGCTGTCACTCTCTGGATTTTTGTTCTGTTTGCCACTGCTTACTGCCTTTCTTCTTTGTCTCTTCTTCAATGCAGGGGTCTAACAGCAGACATAGTTTAAAAGCATATTCCACCAATGCTGCACTGCTTAATGCACCTCTGCATTCTGCTGTTTTATTAACAATAGCAGCATCAATATTAATGAAGATTCAAGGACTTTTATCTCTTTAAGATCCCACTCATGGAAAGGTATGGAACATTCACTCTGAATTTCTCCTTCTAATTAAATTACTTAAAAATTAGAATCTAATTAACATAAAATATTGTTTAATTCAAATTAATTCACACTTAAAAGACACAACCATCCCTGCTCTTTTCAGTTGAGGTAATACATTCTTGTCAATTTAATCCTTAAAATATTTTTTACTTTCAAAATGAGTGATATTCTATGTTTAATATGATCCCACCATATACCCTTCCCACGTTGTTGGGGGTGTTCAGAATTAAAAATGAGTAAACTGTGGAAGCACATGGCTACAGTTCAGATCAGCTATATGCAAAATATGTCAAAAGGTTTAAATGTTTTGGACTTATTTTTTTCAAAAACTTCATATTTCCTATTATTCCATGCATTGTCAGGTATTTTGCAGCCTCTAACAGGCTATTTCCTTACAAGCTTCAATGATGCTACTGAAAAGAAAGCGCTGCACAGCCTGATGTTGTCACCACCATGTATCAGTACTGTGGACCCCCACCTATTCACGGTTCAAAGTAAGTTTCTGTTTGCATAAAAATTGTTTAGATCAAGCTACGTTTGATGGACATCTTCTCCATATAAATAGTAGCAGCTTGTTTAAACTAAACAGTTTAGGTCTTTCTGTCTTGCCTAGATGATTAACATGACATGGTTGCGCTGAAACAGGTAAGCAGACAGTGTGTGCTGCTGTGTGGCTCAGTGTGTAAACTGAATGCACTGAAGCTGTCATTCCTCAACACGGCTTTACCAGGACTGACTCCCAGTGCTTGGCCCCTACTCTCTTCACCTTGCCTGTCTAACAACCAGCAAGTAAAAGCCACCTGCCACAAGATCTTACAAAAAACAAAGATAAAGCATAAACTGCAACTTCTATTTGTGGAGTTATTTAAGATGAATTAGGGATAAAATATAATTAACTAGAAAGGAAGACTGTAAGGAGAGGTGTCCACTTTCAAAGTTAATTTTTTTCTTTTATCATATTTGTATTAATAATGTAGAATCAGCATCACATACTACAGGAAAGCACAGGAAGGGTAATGAAGGACAATTACTTACTGACATTTTTCAGAGTTCTACAGAATTTTTTATCATTAATTTTCAATAAAACCTTTGTATAATTAATGATATTATGGTCATCAATACTGGTGATGCTCGGAGTGCACAACCATGTATGAACACACTTAATACCAGTTGTTCTTTAGAATGAACAGTTAACCATCATGGGTGTTTTTCAAGGAGTCAGAGATTGTGCAGGCTGCACATAGAAAGCAAAGATTTGAACCAGTAGTATTATTTCTCAGTCAAGCAGAAATACTAACCGCAGCAATATCGGGTTGTTCTGCAGGAGTTAATTAAAATTTTAATAATGTTATTCAGATAAAATTAATTAAATCAAGGCTCACTTCAACGCCCATCAACAGCAGATGCATCAGAAACAGGAATATTTATTTCTCCTTTCACTAATGCTAGTATGGGTTTAGAGTTATATGTTGTACTAAAATGTGTTCCATCTACTTTGTTTTTGCAGAAATTCCTAGTATCCAGCCCTCTTAGTAATTTACAGCCTGTGCATGAGCCTAAATTTCCCTGTGACCGACCGGGTCATGCAGCAGTTAGGCAGCATTCACTGCGATTACTGCAGCAGCTCTTATTTCTGCAAGACAGAGTTTTGAAAAGAGTGTTAGCAGACCACAAACTAATGCACTGTTTCTAAAAGTGATTGTGTAGTACTTCCTGGTGATGAATTCTGATCTTTTGCAACCACAGACTTCAGTGAAGTTTTATTGGGGTGTTACATGATGTACCAGTATAAAAATCATGAATCATTGTGAATTCAAAGGGAAATTATTCTTGAATGTCAAATTTTTTTTTTAGAAATAAAATCTGAAAAGTGAGGCCAGCATTGGTCTGCAGTCTTTGAGATACAATACTTTGCAGAACCATCTTTTGCTGCAGTCGCTGCTGCAAACTTTTTAGTAAATGTTGGTTTTGCAGTGACATTCACATCGAGTGACTTAAACTTTGGCTGTTCTTGCTTCCAACGTTTTTAGCACTGCCACCTCCATGTGTTACTTTGCAAGGTCAGTCAAGGTCGACGTCTAATTGTAGTTTGGCACCACACATAACGTTTACAGTACTGGCCAAAAAAGTTTGATTTTGATCTTATCAGACAAGAGCACCTTCTTCCACTTGTTTCTTTCCTGGAGAATTTGCAGCAAATTAAAAAAAGGTTACTTATGGCTTTATTCTTGCAACTCTAAAAATCAGATTTGTACAGAAGTAATAGTTGTTGTGGAGCTTCTTAGCTGCTTCTCTTCTAATGATTTACTTGCCCAACCGCTAAGTTTAGGTACATGCCTTGGAAACTTTCCAGTTGTGGCAAACTCTTCTCATAGTCAGATGATGAACAGAGCTCAGTGAGATATTCAAATTTTGAGGTATTGTTTTTTTGACCTATCCCTGAACTAATGTTGCATTCACACCTGTTTTTTTCCGCTTTAATCAAACTCTACTTCGTTTACCTAGAAAGTCCAGTTTGTTTGTGTGGAATTGTAAATGTGAAACTGAACTCTGATGCAGACCAAAAAGTTAATTTTGGTGCGGTTCGAATGCAGATGTGACTGTAGAGCGAACTAACAGTAGGAAACAAACTACACCAAAGGCATTTTGAGTAAATATAACCAAAACAAATTCATGAGTCTCGCGCTAGAGGGAAAAACCGTTTGTGTTCTTTTACCAACAACAAAAAAGAAATCCTACAAGAGCTGAAATCTGACGCCACTGCATTTTTGTTAATAGGAAGTTGTACTCATGTCTTCTTCGCAGGTTTTTATGTCATTTCCTTCAGTGGTTCTTGGTGCAGCGCCACTACAGGTGAGGGGTTGAACACGTTTTTCAAAGGGTTTGGTTTGTTTGAAAGGGTACAGTGTGAAAGTGAACCTCATCAGACGGAAATGTACAAATGTTGCATTTGTTACATTTGAGTCTATCAGACTTTCTGGTGTGAAAACACCCTAAAATTCTCCATATCTTTCTCCCTGATGTTTCTGCTGGGTTCCTTTGTCTTAGTGATACTATTTGTTCTCCAATATTCTGTAATAAAATTCTGAGGCCTTTATAGAACAGCTTGGTTTAAATTGCACCAACTATGTACTAATTAGGATGATCCCAGAAGGCAACATTGCTTGGTTTTATTTAGTGGTTTTGGAGTAAAAGGGGATGAATAATAAATAATTCCACACATTTCAGATGACTAACACTAGTGAGCTTTTTGATGCTGCTCTCTGACCAATAATCCTCTCCAAAAATATATCAAAGTTTTTGGTTAAGTGATTAGATTTGTAAAAGTTCAAGTTGTACAAAACTTTTGTCATAATATGCAACTCATTGTTCAGGGACAGCTTTGTGGTTTCTTAGACTTTAATCTGAAGATGAGTCACCTTAATGCTACACACTGTTTAAAACTGCAGAATCACAATTTTATGGCTGTGTGGATAAAAAAATGTACTATAAAAAAGATGAGGATAACACATTTGGAAATTTTTTACAGGTTGTCCTGTAGGCACTACTGAATATAGTGCTTCAGGATGTAATTTAGATAATGATATTTAAACATAAATTGACTCAAAAGGATAAATTAATGGCCACATTTGAGATCATGATCTAATTACTGGCTTGAATCCCAATAAGATGCTTCATATATATCTAACAAATCTGTATCTGAAACAATGCCAAGGACTTTATAAACTAGAGTAAGGTCAGGGAGAACAAAAAGAAGTAACAATTAAACTTCCTACAGTAATTTATCATACAGGTTTATTAAAGCTAAAAGGTAAAGGGAAGATGGAGTAGATGGAGATCTCTGCTTGTGAGTCTAATACTACGGCAGCTGTTGTAATAAGAGTTCTGCCGATGATGAAAACAAAAGCTAAAACTAACGTCAACCATCTTCTTACATAGTAAATCCACAGAGATAATGTCAACGTGATGTATGATTCTGTGTTTGCTGTTTAAAACAGTAACAGACTGAGTTAGAGAGAATTATAACAGAGCATAAAGCAGTCCAAGACTTACTATTGTCCTCTGTGGAGGAAGAAAAGGTGATGATTGTGCATTTTTCCCCCCTGATTAGTCCCTCTTTGATGGGTTGTTAAGTGCAATCAAGAGACCATATTTTTCTTTGCCTTTCCAGGCTATTAATTAGAGAAGAAATGATAACAAAATTAAATGTAAGTCTTCTCAGAAGAAGCTGATACCACAACCATAAACAGTTAACTAATCAAAGCTTTTAAATCTGCAGTGACAAGAAGTACTCGTGTATAAATTATATCATGTAAGCTCTACAGAGAATAAACTTAAAATCCTGTGGGAGCACTTCTAACTGAAAACTCTCCCTTCGACGTGGAGAATGTAGCCTGTCACATCAGATTAAATCGCAGCGACTGTGAACGCACCACTAACTCTACCTGTCACAGATACGCAGTAATGCAGACATCTTTTAGCGGTTTGAACAGCGGAGCTATGTTGGAAGTCCATGGCGTGTGATATTTTTGTGCAGAGACTACACTTTTTTAGCAGAAATACAAAATATTACTGTGGAGAAATGTAAAACACATCTCCCCGCTGACAGCAAAAGATGCAAAAACCCTGTTTTGTTGCTGGAGTTTGTCTGTTTCTGTCAGTTTGAAGTTGTTTGTCATGTGTGTTCCTCCTCTCTTCTATCACAGCCACCAGAAGCTGCCTCAGCTTTGCTTTTATCCTCTCGCCTTTTTTTTTTTTTTTCGTTTTTAGAACTGACAGTGTTTCATAAAATGCATTCTCACTGTCAGCTCTTTGTGCTTCAGATCTGTGCACCCTGAACATAAAGCCCCTGCTTTATGTTCAAGAAAAAGTATAACCTAGAGGTTTGCATTCGCTGCCACTCGCCCAGTGTATACAGATACTGATTCAAACAGTCTTTTAATCAAAAGTCACAGTTTGGGTGTAATTATCTGATATTGAGTGCCTTGCAAAAGTATTTATGCACTTTGAGCTTCTTCACATTTTTTCACATTACAACAGAGGTTGAACAATGCATCACAACATTTCTGCTGTATACAGCTGCAAGGTTTTCAATAAAACTATGTTGTTGGAATGATAGTAAGGATTTCTCCTTAATAAACTACTTACTTCTGTTGTGTACGTTTGCAATAAACTCAAAGACATTAACAGTGAAAACAAGTCATATAATCATTGTAACATGTATTGATATTTTGTATTACATGTTTTTAGGACTGCAAATTTAATGTGGCCCTATTGCAGCTGCGAAAAGAAGCCATGGTGACTCTGGAGGAGCTGCAGAGGGAGAGAAGTCAGTCGGAATCCTAGGTGGGATCCTATCTGAGACTGCAAAATAATTAGGCCTGGGAAAGTCTTTCTTTTGTTCTTGGCCTGTGAGAGAGGTTCACCTTCCAGCAAGACAACATGTCTCAACAATGCAGCCAGCACTGCAATAAAATGGTGCAGATTCAAGCATTTCTCAGTGTTATAATGGTCCAGTCAAAGTTCAGACCTAAATCTGATTGAGAATCTATGGGTCAGTTTTTTAAAATTGATGTCAACAGATCATCTAAATGGAATTGCAAGAATTTGCAGATTTGTAAAACCTCACAACATGTAATTTTCCTTCAATTATGAGCAGCTTTGTGGTGGCCTTTAAAAAAAAGTCCCCACCCACTAAACTAAAATTTATACTTTTAATATGAGGAAATGTGGAAAGAATAATTTTGCAAGCTAGTGTGAAGCCCTGACACTTAATGTGGGGGACATTGTTTCTGATGACCCTGACTCCATCAGGCAGCACACTCAGCAGTTCTGGAACAAAGAGGAAGAAAAGCTGCACAACGCAGTGATTAATTCAGCTCCGAAGTAGATCTTCAGGGGGTAGAATGGTGAGCCATTAACATATATCTAATGATAAAATTATAGACCCTCGGGGAATTTCGTAAATTTTTTTAAGCTGAATAGAAATTCAATGCATGACTTGTGGCGTCCTCTGAGAGTCTAATGAGCACTCACAGCAAATGAAGTGACGGACAATTAGTCCGCTTCTGATAATGACCTCTCCAGAGTTAGGATTGCGCATAAAGGAGCACCTTGGACTCCGGCCTCAGCCTACCTTGATGAGTTTGCACCTGATCTGCGCGGAGACCATGTGGCTGTTGCGCAGGTTCCCCACGCGGAACATGAGGCACAACTTTCCGTCCCGCTGTGAAATGACCGCGTCCTGGCTGAACATGAGCGTCTCCGCGCGCTTCTTCGGCTGCGACATCTTGATGAACATGCAGCCGATGAGGAAGGCGTCCACGATGGAGCCCAGCAGGGACTGGAAGAGGAAGAGGATGATGCCCTCCGGGCACTTTTCGGTGATGTAGCGGGAGCCGTAGCCGATTGTCGCCTCGGTCTCGATGAAGAACAGGAACGCGGAGGGAAAGTTGTAGACGTTGGCGACGCACGGCGTGTAGGACTGGTTGTGGCCGGTGTTGCTCAGATCCCCGCGGATATACGCGATCACCCACCACATAGAAGCCATGACCAGCCACGCCACCGTGTAGGTGAGGATGAAGATGAGCAGGTTCCACCGCCACTTGAGATCCACCAGCGTGGTGAAGAGGTCGGACAGGTACCTGCTGGTCTCCCCGCCAAGGTTACCGTGCTGGACGTTACAGCGGCCGTTCTTTTCCACGAAGCGCTGCCGCTTCCTCTTCACCGGCGCAGAAAAAGTCATGCTCCTGTTGGTGTTCACTACCTGATAGTCCTCGCCGAATTTCCTCCGTAGAGCCGACATCGTGCTACTCGCCTAACTGAAAACAGCGGGGTTCTCCTGGCGCAGGACTGGGCTTTTTGCGCAACTTTTCGTCCTCCGTGCCCAAAACCAGGCAGCACCATTCAGCGCGCTATTCTCGCATCCTGTGAGGTGGAGATGCGCCTCTCTTCTGTAAATTTAATCGTAAGCGAGCAGCGATTCTGCGCAACGCACGATCCAGGCTCGCTCCTTTTTACGCAGAGAGGTCTCTTCCAAGTGCCAACTTTGTGATTCTTCCTCCTCTGAGGGAAGGGCTTAGAGCTGAAAACTTAAGCTGTGCGTGGTATTCAAATACAGTTCCACTCCAGTGAGCAAGAGGAACAGTTTAGTGCGCACTTATGGCACAGCGATGTTAGTGGCATCCTTTTATTATACACCTTCATCCATTCAGAAACTAAAAGTAGTGGGCGGAAAATTTACGTCGAGCTTTTTCATTTATGCAATTATTTATTTGTTTTTATTATTATTATATCCAACAGATAAATTCAGGCTACTGCACAACTAAGAAATTACAGCTTACTGTCGCCATCTGCCTATTTACGGCTGTTTAGTGCCCCCTAGTGTTGGTGCAGCAGAAGTAAACCTGAGGCAATTATTGCTTCAAAAAAATTTTAAAAATGGCTGTTGAAAAATGAGAAATATTTATTATCAGAAAATAAACTAGTTTACTGTCACTGAATTCTTTAAATAAAATTTGGAATTAAAATGATATAATGGCTTTGATTTTTTTTTTACTCAGTGTCTGTTTTTTTGTTGTTTTTGCATCACACTTCTGGGAAATCATCAAAGACAAAGATAAGGAGTTTTGCAGGATTGGTGTATTGTTTTCGATTGTTTCAGATCCAACACTGATGTGAAACATTATTAATCTACAAGAAAAGAGAAAAAAAAAAACAACAAGAAAATGAACCAGGAGAAATATTAAACCCTCCCTCAACAACAAGATGTAATTATATTTTGCTTAAAGTTACAGTTATTTCTTTTTTCAAACATTTAAAAAGTGATTATATGAATGTATTTAGCAAAATACAAAACTGAAATTATACTTTCAGACATTTAGATGTACTGGATGAATGAAGAAGCCACTCCTGAAATTCCACACCCACTGAACTCAAGCTAGCCTTGTTTGCATAATTCAATATAATGTAGTGTAATAACATATCTTTGTCGTTATGGTTTTACACATGACTTTTTACAAGCCAGGGAAATCTGATGGAAAATTAAGTCCACCCTGCACAGGTTATCAGCCTATCTTAGGAACACAGCCAAGGAGCAATTTTTCCTTCTATACTCTCAGTATGATTATGCAAGTATAAACAGTTTGAATCACGAATCAGTGAGACTCGAGACAACATTTAAGAGGGGTTTTCACATTTTCTCACTAAAATCTTTTAAAGGAAAGAATTCATTTAAACTAAACTAAGAAACCTTGGATTTGTGTCCATTACAGGATGTCACGAAACAATCCAAATTCCAGCATCCGTCCTAAATATGGGGAAAAGGAAGTTCCTTGCACATAAAGTACATTAATTTATCTTATAGACCATAAAGAAATGCAGGCATTTAAATGTACTACATGGGATATAGTATCCCATATCTTTTGTCATTCTCTGACAAAAGATATGGGATACTACTCATGGAGGATGCTATCCATGGTATGCAAATATTATTTATAAACCAAGTCAAAGAATTATGGAAACACTTAAAATGGAGGAAAAGAATGTTGAAAACCATGTTTAAAATTTCCTTCCATTTCTAAGTTGTTAGTTCTCAAGTTTTGAGTGGAGTTTGCAGTGTGAAAGGGAAGAGGAAGTGGTCAAGACTGAAAAAGTGAAAAAGTGTTATCTATTTTTAAGAAACAAGTTGGACAAAGTGACAGTGGTGCAAAAGCTTTGTCATTTTGATATATCACACTGACATGCAGCTGTAGGTTTCGTCTAATTTGCATTCTTCTAAATTATTTATTTGACACAATTAAAAGTATGTTCATAAAATTGCATCCTAAATGCGAACAGTAAGATGGAGAGAAAAAAAAAAAGCAAGAATAATAAATAAATAGGGAAAAGTTAGTTGGGAAGTGGTAGAAGTGGAGGGAAGACGTGCCAAAGAGGTTTAGAGTTTTATTTTCCAGAGAAGACCAGGAAAATAAAATATTACAAAATCTATCTTCAGAAGACAAACACAATGCTGTAGAATGAAAGATAACTTGAATTCTTCATCTTAATATATTGGAGTTACTACATTCAAGAAACTGTTACACTTTATCAAACAGTATCTGCCATTTTACAAAACTTTTTTTTTTTTTTTTTTTTTTACAATAAACTACTCATAATTTTAATACATCTTATTTTTTCTTAGAAACTGAGTTAACTCCCTTTGAGTTAATTTGAGAACTTGATGACAAAAGTGAGCTGATTGGTTACAAAAACTGACACAGTTTATCTGATTTCACCATACCAGACTGGAAAAGTCTTAAAAATAAGACACATTTATGGAGTATTAAATCTCAACTTAAATTCTCTCTGTCTGTATTAAACTGTTCAGTGAACACCTCAGACCTCCACAGCCTTCGCCTGTCTCCTCTCACGACCCGTCCTCTGCACCCATAATTCCCCGCTCCGGGACAAGATGGAAGAAAGCAGCGACCGCCGGAGAACAATGTTATGGCAATAAAACCCCCTCAGCGGCGAATACGGAGAGAATATAGGCACGTTTGAAACCAGCTGCGGTCATGTGTAGGTGAGTGGGAGGCTAAACTGAATTTTGTTTGTGTCGAGCGTGGCGCTTTTGTCGAGATTTAGGCGAACAATTGCGTGGCTAAGCGCAAACAGGAGATGCACGGAGTCGCAGCATCATTGTTTCTGTTGCATGGGCCCTAATGCGGCTTTCAGACGGGGCAGCTAAGGAGCTAACCTGCTAGCTCGTGGCGGCTTGATTGTTATAAACACAACTCCCCCCTTGGCGAAGTGAGTAGTATTATTCTGCTCGGTGTTTTAGAGCTCAAAGCTACTCCGAGCCCAATCGGTAATAGGTATTTCGCTGGTTGGGGCTTGGTTGAATTTATCCGCTGGTAATTACAGCTAAAGTTAGCTATCAATAAATAGAGCGCCAGGGCTGCTCGCAGCCAGACAGATTTGATTTCACGGGCGTCATCAAAGCTGGGGAATTGGAGAATGAGCAATACGTGCCGCAGACATAACTTCAAAGCAAACGTGCTATTTCACCCATTTTTTTTTTATTTTTTTTTTTAAATAAGCCACTATTTTCACCGGTTTGTTCAGCTAATTTCTGATTTGTATACTATTGTTTTCTCAATGGGTTAATAAACGTGTGAATCGCATTAAATCACGAGTCCTATTTTAGCTTTAGCTAGCTTAGTAGCAACTCCAGGTAACATGCTAAAACGTTACAATTGTGAATTTAACTTGATTTTATAGACTACATTTAGATATATATGTGGTGTCTTTATTTTTAAAGTTAGCCCTGGTTCATTTGAACGATATAAATTGGTTTTGGGGGCGACTGGATTAGGTTGTTTTGGTTGAGGACGCAGAGATGCTTTGATTGTCTCATTGTAGCACGCTAACTATGCTAACTAGCTGGCTAACTATTATGCATCACAAAAGCTCATCCGTTTTCTGTTGAATGCGGCGTCGCGAAGCCAAATGGTTAGCAGGTCTAGACTAAACAATAAATTCTTACGTCGACTTTTCCTCTTACGTGTTTAGCTACACGTCTCACTCAAAGCGACCGGAATGCGCCTGTCTAATATAACCCCGAAATGTATCCCCAGATTTGACCTAAATATTGTTTTGTTTTAGGGCAAGTGGGCTGAAGCGATTAAACTGCGAGCGTTATCCACTCAGCCTCTTGAGCTTTTGCATTTATATGCAATTTTCAGTTATAAGTCACTTGTTTTCTGCTTCTTTCAAAGTGTGAAAACAAAAGGGATTTGTGTTTAAAACCTCTATTAATACCAGTCATATTTTGGCTACGGTCCAAATCACATGTGGTGCTGAATTTGAAACAATACGAGATGGATTAAACGACTCATTTTAATTAAGAGACGTTATTTTAAAGCTACTGTTTAATAATAAATACATATGTATTTATTCTGTGTGCAAAGCTTGGCATTTTATACTCGCATAATGTAGATATATAGTGCCACTTCCATATGTAAGGTTATGTGAGATCTTATTTCATAAGGTGTTTTAGCATTTACATTCTATGTATTTAAAAAACAAACATACATTAGTAAATATTTTTGAGGTTTTGCGTTTACTCCATTGTGATGATCAGGCCTGGGTATCTACTATTTACACAATGAAGGTCATGCAACCTATCAGCACGTTTCAACTTTTATTTTTATTTTCATCAGTATTTTAAATTAAGAGCTGCACAATAAATTAAATCGACATCGCAGCATCAAGTTGTGTGACTGTCACTGTTGCAAAGGGTTACTTGTTAGGCAACCATATTTAATTTCATTTATTATATCCTTGCCAATAATATCCCTGGCCAGTTTAATTGACCTCACTGCTCTGGAAACCTAAGCCGGAAGAGGTCTGTATTGGTTACATTACAATAATACACAGTCATAATAACACTATAATTACATGTTTGTCCTTATATTATGTTGCCTGAGATGTCGTATTTAGAGATCTGTGGCTAATTTTCAATCTATGGTTTATTGCTCTTTAACTCACCAATAAAACATTTGTCATTAATAACTACAATTAACATTTCATCTATGTCACCTCCCGTGAGTGGCTATTATTAAAAAGAGCGTGAGACACTACATTTTTAAAAAGAAAACTGGGCATTTTAGGCTACTTGAGCCTCTTATTAGCAGTTAGCATGAGCAGCTTTACCAAAACAGCAGTCTGTGTGTAGTCCTTAGTGAGCCATGCCTTAACTTTGCTCTATTCTATTCAGACTTATTAATTTCTTAAAGTCTTGTTCTCTCTTTCAAACAAGAACTGACCACAGGGTGTTGGGAAAAAAAACAAACACAAAAAAAGATTTTCTTTTTAAAAAGCTTCTGGCTTCTCTGTTTGATAAAATATCAGATTTTTTAGTATCCCGCTGAGGGTGCTAATCAAGGGCTAATCAAGAGCTAATCAAGCTGAAAATCATCTGATTTAAATCACTAGCTAGTGTCGTGATGCGTCTCTAATTGTGACTTTGCTCCAGTCATAATCGGGTGTGTTTCGGTGATCTAAGCAAAAGAGATTGCAGTTGAGATTAGGAGTTAAAAATATCTGAGATTTGCCAATTGGTCACTTTCTTTACATTGTTTTTTTGTCACAAAGGTGGCCTGCTTGTTTTGACTTATTCTCATTTTTTCACAAAACAGAGGACTTTATGTTTTACGTACTTCCTTTAAATAACTTAAATGCTTGCAAGTTGATGTGCTAAGAGCTCAGCTAATCAAAATGTTGCTTTCAGTTTTGTTTTCTATACTTGTCATATCTGTTTTTATTAAGTCTTTTATTTATTTTTTGTCTGTTGTCTTTTCCAGAATGGTCTCCTTCATTCCTCACTAGATTAATTACCCTCCTTCTCCCCCCTGGCACAAAGTAAATCAACACCATGAGTATTATTCAAGACAAGTTAGGCAATGAGTTTCTGCGCAATGGAGGCATGGACCCCAATTTCGCTCCAGGTATGCTTATGTTCAGCCACTTGCCGCCGGTCACCAGCTTCACGCGGCTGGCATCGCAGTCGGTCATCGGCGAGCTTCCCCAAGAGATGATCCTGAAAAAAGAGCGAGATTCGCCGCCGGAACACCAAGGCCCCGTAGCTGCCAACACGGGCGGCTTCCTCCACAGCATGGGCATTAAGCAGGAGCGGCTGAGTGAGCTGGACTATCGGATGCCCCTCTACAGCGGGGGCGGAGGAGTAGGGGTCAACTGTCCTGGAGGGGGCACGGGGAAGAGCAGCACTGACATGCCCGACATGTCGTTCGGCAACCAGCACCAAAATCACCAGAACATGCTACTGCATGACCTTAGCCTCAGCAATGTTCGATCCTTGGGAGAACAGGTAAGCAGCAGCTCTGGCTTTAAATAATAATTTTCTCTTTTCTATTCAGGAGTAGTTTAAATGTGCTTTCTTTAAAAGACAAAACAAAAAAAGAGCCTGTTTTTGTTTCTTTTTTCAGATGCCTGGAAGACCAGGTAAAGAGCCAAAAGAGTCCTCAGGTAGAAGAGGCCGGAGGAGCAATGGGGATGGGCAAGGAGGCAAAGCACGGAGGAAACGCAATGATCCGTCAAAGGTTAATTCCTGAGCTGTCCCCTTAACACAATTAAAGCTTAACTAAAAAGGAATTGAGATTTTCAAACAAAAATTTAGACTCAGAACGGCGATTGTGGAAAGATCCATTTCAATTAAAGGTGTCACTTTATGGGACAACCTTGACATTGAGTTAAAACTCTTTCTGCATTTCATGAAATCTTTCTGCATTTCATGAAGTTTTCATATAACTTCATGAAAATCATGAAGTTATATGGCATTAAATAAACTGATGTGTACTTTTTTGGTTTATTTGGAATATTCCTGTCAAATAGCTAATTTCAGATAAAAGTTTAAACTTCTTTCTGCTTATTTTTATTCATGATTTATTTTACTTGTTACGTGAACCATTCATATTCATTGAGTGAATGAAATAAAAAAAATAAATGAAACAAAGTATTTACAAGTAGAAGAAGAAGAAGAAAAAAAAATCAATGTTTTTGTATTTTCTCTAGGCTATGATGTTGGATGGGGATGGAGCCTGCCTTTCCCCAAACTCAAAACCACATATCTGTGAGCACTGTAACGCTGCTTTCCGCAGCTCCTACCACTTACGTAGACATGTGCTCATACACACAGGTGAGACTTTCTCTTCTTTATTTCATCTAAGTTCTTACACTGCAATATTTATCAGGTCTTGTATTTAATAGATACAGGAACTGCAGAGAAAACATTCAGATGAGCTGTAGATGAAAGAAATTGAGTCACTGTCTCTGATCTGTTAGAGGGTGCTAAGCCTGAGCGACACACCCTTTTCTATCAAAGGATTTGATAGTAAACTGATTAGGAACATAATAATAGTTTGATCATATAAAACAAGCTGTCTGCTCATAACACTTTTTATTTCTGCGATGAAAGTCCGTAGCCGTCACTTGGAACCAGACATGCAGTGATGACTCGATCGTTACTCACGTGTGCCTCACCATCTTAGTCACTCTCTTTGCTGGGAAATCTTCATTTGATTGTTTGAATCTCACCTCATAAAAGATTTAAAGGATTAGTCACACTTTTATTTTTGACATTATGTCCAGTTCTGTGCTAAAGTCTTTGACCACCAATATTTTTGAATTTATTCAAAATCAGCTCTAATTGACTCCAATTAAAATAACAACAAAACATTTTTAGAAATATTTTGTTTATTTTGTTTATAGTTAGTTTATTATTCAGCTGGTGTGTATTTATTCACAATGTTTGCTTAATATAACAAAAATGGACATAAATATGCAAGTTTGAGTCTGGTAAAATTTCTAGGATCCTCATATCTGATTTTCTTATAAATTAAGATTATCTTTAGGCAGCAACAACATTTACATATTTTTAGATTAGTCTTTAATCTATAATTAGGCTTTTACATATGAGAACCCAAATTATTATCTGCAGGCAAAATAATAGTTTAATCAAGAATCAATTGGAAGTTGCATGTTTAGCTACTTACTATCAATTGTGCACAAAGCAGATTTTTACCAGTGTCTGTTTAGATCTATAGAATATGCTAAATATCAAACCTTTGTAATATATGCACAACCAACATTTTTACTGAAGTTTTGTGGTATAAATAACTACTTTGTTTATTCAAAAGTGATAGATAGTGTGATGGAAAAATTACATTAAGGACAGACAGACAGACACTCTATTAATCCCCCAAAGGGATTAATAGCGTTTCTATAATATTCTATTAATAGAATGTTATATAGAAGCACATATAATAAAATTAATCTAATCAGAAACAAGCTATTGAAGATGGATGTTTTTCCTTTATTTTACAAAAATATTTTAAGCTTTTTTTGACATTTTTGTTTGAATTCAATTCAATGTGTTTTCATGATTAACTTATGAAATTTTATAGATTGCCCATATAAATTGACGATTTCAAATCAACTAATGTGCTGATTTTATATTTAAATCCTACAAGCCAAGAAATCTCCTAGGACAACAAATCAAATGTCGCACCTATCGCTTTTAAAAATATCCCAGTTTGAGTAATACAAAAATACCAGTGTAATTTCAGTTCTCTTTGCAAAAATATGTCCTTTTTTTCTTTGGTTTTAGCCTGTTATTGGATCTTATTTTATGTTGTGTGCAAATGTTTTTGTTCTTGATTGTACAGGTGAGAGGCCTTTCCGTTGTAGTCAATGTAACATGAGCTTCATTCAGAAATACCTTCTTCAGCGGCATGAGAAAATTCACAGCGGTGAGTCAGACTTATTTAATTTAGTGAGATGTATCGCTTCATGCCATGAGCTTGGCTGAGGTAACCGATTCTGACACTGCTACTGTTATCATTCACAGGGGAAAAACCTTTCAGCTGTGACCAGTGTAACATGCGCTTTATCCAGAAGTACCACATGGAGCGACACAAAAGGACACACAGCGGCGAGAAGCCTTACCGCTGCGATACATGCCAACAGGTAATATACTTCCATATTTTCTGTTTTTAAAGGCCCAGTATTATGTAAAATCTACTTTTATTTATTCAAAAAAATGTTGTAGCACCTGGTGGAGCAGAGCATCAGCTGAGCTCATTAGGCGAGCTGTTTCTGAGTGCAGCGCTGGTAAAAGGAATGTTAAAGGGTTAATAGAGGAGACATGTTGGGATGACTTCCTGTTGGAGGCCAAATTTTAAGGCGTTAAATTACAAAGTTAAATTTCTTTCAAGCTATATTTGATACATATAACTTTTCTATCACTGACGTTAACATGGTTACTTGATTATGCTATGAAAGGATACTAAGTCGATGTGAAACACATAATACTGCCCTTTTAAATGCTAAGTTTTGATGTCTATTAGGATAGTTTGTTGAATCGTTTAGTTTTATCCAGTATTACTTTTTGTTTTCATGTCTAAACTTAGTCTTATTTTATTTCTTTCAGTTTTTCTCAAGAACAGACCGGTTACTGAAGCACAAACGGACTTGTGGAGAAGCCATAAAAAAGGGTCTAGATCCAAGCATGCTGGAGCTCAGTGAAGCAGAGCTAGGCCAAGGCAGCTATTCACTCTCTCAGGGAAACTCAACCACCTCCGGACGAAAGAGGGCAAAGTCCAAAAACGGTGAAGGTGGCGAGCGCAAGAAGAAAAAGAATGCCCCAGCAGCAGCATCGTCTGGGGGGATGGCCCGCGACCTGGGCCTGCAGGACTTCAGCATGGAGCACCCCTCAGGCTCTGATCCCACCATGCAGGGGCGCACCCCCAAACTGGTCTTCAAGAAAACTGGACGCAAAGGGCTAGACAAGGGCCTCCTGTCACTGGAAGATGGTGCTGATGGGCAGAAACTGTTGGGCCAGAAGCCAGATGCCATGGATCATGTGGATGGTTCTGCCCTTGACAACATGGCTCTACTCCAGGGACCTGGGGGCAGCAAACCCGGTCCCACCACCAGCAGCAACTACGACGATGCAATGCAGTTTGTCAAAAAGCGGCGCTATCTCCACGCGGTCAACAACGACTACGGCGCCGGCTCGCTTCACATGACGTCCCAGGGTAACAACGTGATCCAGGGTTCCCTGGGGCCCGAGCCCACCCTGGCCATGCTGGACTCCTCACCGCTGGAACTCAAACACGACAAATCAGGCATTCCAGACGAGGTGCTGCAAAGCCTGCTTGACCATTACAGCCATAAACCAGAGGGAACCCACCACGATGTGACCTTCGACCTGTCGGACCACCCACACCACGTGGACCTCCAGCCAGCAGCGCCCGTCACTCCGGAACTGGAAGACGATTCCCCCAACGGCGGCGACAAAACGGCCGTAATGAGCGAGTACTCGAAGTTCCTCCTTCAGGCCTTGGAGCGCACCAGCCATAGTGGACCCTTCCCCAGCCTCGGCCCGACGGGTCCCTTCCCTCTTCTGTCCAGCAGCTCCAGCCCCACAGGGCCCCTGTTCTCTGACAAACACGCGTACAGCACCTCGCCTCTGGATTGCGGCTACCCACCTGCGGTCTCCTCTCCTCTGCCCATTGCCCCGCCTTCATCGGCTTCTTCTTCGTCATCCTCCAAGTCCCACTACGGGATGTTAGTGGGGTCTCCCTCTCAGGCGGGCTACCACCTCACCCTGGAGTCCACCAGCCACCAGCAGCTGACTCCGTCTCAGGAGCTGACCGAGCAGCTGGAGAAGCAGCACTCCCCGGGGACCTTCACCCTACCGCCCCAGGAGCTCACCGCCACGGCCGAGGGTGCCAAGGGGCCACAGTCCAAGGCCGGAGGGAGCGCGGCGGCCTCCAACGGCTCCACCTACCCCGACCTGTCCCCGCTTAACCCCCCTAAAGAAACCACGTACCAGATCGAGAACTTCGCCCAGGCCTTCGGCTCCCAATTCAAGTCCGGCCGGCGGACCCCTCTGAGCTACGGCAGCGACCCGGGAGCAGAGGTGGAACACAGAATACGGACTCCGGTGTCAGAATTCTCAGGTTATACCAGCTTGTTAGCTGATGTCAGTGAGCCAGTGAGTACAGGATCAAAAACCCCGACAAGCCAAAGTTTCAGATAAGGGTCAGATGAGGTGAAGCCTGTAAGCGGGGCCATTTTCTGTTTTTTGTTTTGGTCGCTGTCCACCCGGCCCCCGCACTCGCTCCAATTTAGTTCCTGTAGCAAAGTTTTTGTTTTTATGAACACTGCCATTAAATGTTAATACAAAATGACCAGGGAGGGTCTTCTATGGCCTCGAAATGCAATTTTTTAAGATATTCACATTTTTATCATGTAGTCGCCTATGTTTTCGTTTAAGAGTAGTGATTTTTGATATGAACGTATCGTAGATTTAAATGTAATTTAAAAAAAAAAGTTTAGAGGGTAGCTATGAACTTGCTTGTTTTATTTTTTTCCCTCCTTTTTCTGATCTATTTGTGATTTTTATCAATCATCATACCATTGTAAAGTAATGAATAATGTTGATGATTTCAATAATAATAACATTGTGTCAGGGAAAGGCCCAGAATTCAAATGGCAAAAAAAGTATATATTGTCTGTTACAAGAAACATATAAACTCAGGAAAATAGGCGAAATTGTGTAATAAGACTTTGTATTATGAGATGCAATTAGCACAGTTTTTACAGGCATATTTTGAGACTACAAAGCTTTTTTCTTGTCTTATTTAGTTTTTTATTTTGTTACTTGTCAGAACAACAAAATTTACAATACACGGTAATGTTCGGTTTGTACTGCGCATAGCTTTGTCGAGATTATGGTACTGTTGTCTCAGTGTGAAGACATTCTTCTGAGAGCCACGTCTACATGAATTTCTATCAGCTGTAGCAGCCCGCTGCGTTTCACGTGGCACACGCTTTTTTAAAAACACGTTTCAACATTACTGAGTATTGTAGCATCAGGTGACTCATTTCTATCCAGAAGAAGCTGCAGGATGCGACGAGCGTCAGTGATCTTTTTATCATCTGTTTAGTTTTTTTTTTGTTTTGTTAAACAAGTCACCACTTTTCTACTCCACTCCTTGCTGTTCCTGTTTTTGTGTCAATGGAATCAAACAAGCACTTTTTTAAACAAATCATTGGAAACAACAATAACCCATTCAATTTGCATATGTGATACGTGATTATTATGCTAATGGTTATTGCTATTTTTTAAGAGGAGAAAACTGTGAATGGGGAGGGAGGGCGGGTTAACGGGGGGGTCGGCCGAGTGATTTGTAAAGGGCGGCCGTGGGCATTTAAGCGTATTTTTGTTGCTTTTTTTATTTTAAAGGTAGAACATGGGATGGGTGGGACTCTTTTTTTTTTTTTTTTTTTTTTGGATTTTGTTGTGCGGTTTTTCGGGTGTTGTTGTAAAAAGATGATTTGCCATAATGTTTGTTATTCAATATTTTGAGAGTACCTCTTTGTATTTAAGTGTTTTTGAGAGTCGGGCTGACATGCTGGATCCCTTATATTGGTATGTTGGTTGCATACCCAAACCCTTCTATTTATTTACCAATAGCATCACTCAAACAAACTCTGTAGCAGATCCTTTTAGGCAAATAATCACGGACCTACACCAAATCCCTCCTCTTTGTTTTTTTTTTTCTTTCCTTTTTTTTTCTTGAGTCAAAAGAAACGCAGTCCAGAAACAAAGTTAAGTTCAATTCACCTCCCCAACCCAAAATGCAGCCCTGCACTCACAAGAATAAACAATGGCCTTCTTTGTCTTCCTTGGCTAAAGCCAATCTGTCCGGCAGCCAGGGTTGATATTTAATTTAGTTGATTTCCTGTGAGCCGTCGCCCCCTCCTCTTCCCTTTCCCACGTCTGTGAGCGCCACAGCTTCACCGGAGAATTCGAAGCTGCTCAGATCACACGGAACAAAGACTGACTGACCAGCAACTTCACTCCAAACACACTATGCTTTCAAAGAGACAAAAAAAAAAAAAATGAGTGAATGAGATGGAGGGGAGAGGGAAAAAAAAGACAAAAAGATTGACCTAAATATACCTCATATCATTAAAGCATTAAAAAAAAAGCAGGGACACGCGTTTTATGTATGTAGTGGACATATTTGTAGTATAGGTTCGACATATTGTATAATCATTTAACACTGCCTGTGTTTACAATTTTAGAGCAAACAACTCATCAAAATGCAAATGTATTATTTTTGTTTTCTGTAAAAAAAAAAATAAAAATTACCATCCACGCCAAGCAGTGTTGAATTATAGATGCCTCATAGAACATTCATTCTTCTCATTATATCCCTTATTTTTGTTACTTGCCATAATGTGTTTTGATATGATCTCTAGAAGGATATTGTTTACAAAAATGTACAAAAACACTAAAAATCTGTTTTGTTTTTCCAGTATGCATGAAAACATTTTGTACGGATTTTTTTCTGTCACCTCAATACCAAATTTTTGTAGCAGATGCCCTGCAGTTCCTTTGTCTTATTCGTTCTAGTCCCCTTGTGTTATGATTTCCCAGGCTATACCTGTTATTGAGATGAACGGATTAGAGAAGCCAATAAAACTTTTTGTTACTAAAGTGCGTAATGTGTTGGTTTTTTTTCCCCTTCTCATAAGCGGTTTGTTTATAGATGAAGCATCCAGATAAATATGAGCTGGAATTTGTTTATATCCCTCCAAGATTAACTTTACTAAAATGTAAAGGGAACCAAAAAGAGGCTCAACGTAAATCTGAGGAGGAAGCTAAAGATTAAGGTTATGGTAAGGGTAAGTTTTGGAGCTCGCCACAAAATGAAAGGAAATTAATGTCTCCCCCACCCCAAATAGTTACTTTGGACAGATGCACATCTCACTTGATAAGTGTCTCTTGCCCTTTTTAGTTTTTAAGACCAGCTGAGTGCAACAAACTAACACAAACTACCAAATTTGCCAAGTGTGTTAAAACTTGTAACATACAGGTTAGGTGTTTCCACTGCATCCCTTCATGCATTAAACTTTACTACCATAAGATGGCGCTGTTTTGTTACCATGTTCACCTAATCTGAAGAACAGCGTAAACTTGGAATGGAAAAATACTTTTAAAATGAATCAGTTTAAGTGCCTATTTTTCAGATTGCAGTAACAGTGGTTAATTGCTGCAGTTTAATGCAGCATTACAAGAATGCTCCTTTTTTGCTTCACTTTAGTGTTGGTAGGTTTTAGAAATATGTTTTTCAAGCAGTTCTCATGGTAACGGAACAAAGTCCAACCTCTTGTGTTTATGCAGCCTCTTTGAACTCTGAATAAAATGTTTTTAGTCTGTTTACTGAGCAATTGTGTCTCCCCCTGCACCCATATTCACTTTGTCATTTTAATAAATCATAATATTCCTTACACAGACTGACTGGTTGATGCATGTTATAAATTAGTCAAATGGAATCATTGGATGGTGATAAGTTTTATTGCTGTGTATCACTTGTCCAATTATATTACCGCCAATATAACTGTAGATTAAAATGAACTAAATTTTTCTGCTTGCTATACTAATTTTAATAACTCTACTGATCTACAATAAGCAGTTCAAGCAAATAAGGTGCAGTAAAAATTTACCCTAATAGAGATTTCTTTTGTTTTATGAGAAGTTTTTATGCCATCCTTAAATATTTCAGATCATAAAAACAATTTTGATTTAATACAAACAGGATTTTTGAAATAACTGAGAAACACAAAGTTTGCTAAACAATTTTTAAAAAGCAAAACATCATGCCTCAATCTAAAAAAAGTATAAGAACACATCAGAAAAAAAAATCTTTAAAATTTTTTTAAGTCAGGGCCGGGTCATAAACATCTTTTGAATGAGAGTAAATATTTAAAAATAGAGAAAACATGAAATAGTGGTGAGACTTTGCATCAGCTAATCATCATCAACTCATACAGGAGGTCGCAAAGAACCCAGACACAAAATCCAACACACTGAGGGCCTCACATGCCTTTATTAAAAATTTGTGTTTTAATAACACAAATCTATTTGTGAAAAAGACACCTCCACATAACCTCCATAGGAGTTTAAAAAAGATTAAAAACCACTACTGACCCAAATAATAGCCAAAAAAAAAAATTGTTTTAATGATTCCAATACTTTTGAAAAAATATTCTGTGGATTTATGACTAGAAAAACATTTTTGGAAAGTGTATTTCTTGCCTCAGGAATAAAACTAACAACTATTGATAAAAATAACACCATACCTTCAGTGAAACATGGTGGCGTTAATGTGATGATCTGTGATTTATTTGCTTCCTTGGCCTTGTAGTCTTGACTTTGACTTGAAATTGTGAGTTCTTCTCTCAACAAGAAAATCCAAAAGAAATTCTCCAATAATCACTACAGTCAGATTAAGTAAACTCTAGTAGCACAAAGAATTGAACTCAATGTGCTGTTTGATAATTAGGATTAAGTGGCATGTATGTGTGATTGAGTTGAAACGACTTTCTGTGAGGTGCCTCACTGCGACATTTGTTGTGAGGTGGTGCTATAAATAAACTGAACAGTATATGCTAGGATAAATAATCTTATGATTAGATAGTTCAACTTTAAATGCAATGTAAAAACTAAATGATCTTCTTGGAAGGGTCTAGTCAAAGTTCAGGCAGAAATAAGTTTGTCCTAACCTCCCTCTACCTTGGTCGAATTAATACACAGTAGTGTAGCCCGAATGTCGTCTAAAGTGACGTAAAAGATTCTCTGCCAGTAATGGAAAAGATTTGATGATAGTTGTTACCATCAACAGTGACACAACCAGTTATTGGCCAAACCCATTTCGGGCTCATACAAGAAAATTAGTCTTTTTATTAACCTCTCAATCTACTTCTCGTGTTTCTTCTCCCACTACAGAGGCTCTGACTTCCGGGTCAAAGGCCTTCAGGAAAATGAGGAGTCCGGACAGTTTTCGCTCCGCTGTTATCAGTCTCCCTCCCTCTTCACAAACATGGTGTTCTTAGCTTAATCACTGCTGTCGTCATGCAGCTGCCTCACTGCCAGGAACAGAGCTGCTGCGCGGTATTATAAGGAGAGCACGTAAATAGATGTGACTTTGGACTTCCACTTGTCAGGAGGGGAAATTATTGCTGTGTGATTGCTCTCGTGTTGACAGTCCACCAGGTGATAAAACCTGAGGGTAAAAAATGTTGCTGAAAGTTCTGGACACAAGATTGGGAAACATGTTTCCTCTGAAGTGTAATAAATGGTATTTTTTCACTGGTGTAACATTTAAAGTGATATAAAAGATTCATTGTCAGTAAAGAGTCATTACTCATGTTCATGTTTAAGGCAACATGAACCATGTCCCAAATATCATCAGTACATGAAGAGTACAGTCACTAGTGTAAAGGTTTCCATAGCAAAACAACCTAATAAAACTTTCATATGAACACAGTGCAGTGAACTGATATGCACCACTTTAGTGTTTTAGGATAAGAAAACTCTGGATTTAATGTTTTACTGTTGTGTTAAACTGTGATGACAGACAAGGCCACACATTGTTGAAGTTGTCTAACAGTGGTATTGACTGTGTTGTGTAAAGATAAATACAGTGCTGTGAAAAATTTATGGTTCCATAAAGAAGTCTTCAGTTTTTCCCTTTATTGTCAGCCAGAAATGTTTCTGATCATCAAAAAAATAATTAATTTAAAAGAAAACCTGCATAAGTACAGAAAGCAATTTTTTAAATGATGAGTTCATTTACTAACAAAAAATAGCTGCTGAAAGAAAAACATGATTTCCGCTGTTTGTTGAAAGAGGAAATCATGAATTAACTGTGCCAAAACAGTTCTGAGAAAACTGATCTTAATTAGTCAGATTCATTACCAAGTTGGGTATTGTCAAACTTGTAACGTTAAGAAATTATTTAAATAGAACCAGTCTGACAACATGAAGTAGACTAAACGATCTCAAAAACCAATACAGCATGCCCCTATCTAAAGGCATCCAAGAACACATGCAAAGAAAAGTCATTGACATCCATCAGTCTGAAAGGGCGACAAGCCCTTTCTAAGGTTTTTGAGCGCCAACATCCACCAGTGAAAGCCATTATCCAGAAATGCAAAAAAACAAGGAACAGTGAAGAACTTTCCTAGGATTGGCCAACCTGCAAAATTAACTCCAAAAGACTCTTCCTGGAGGCCATTAAAGAACCCAAAACAACATCCTGTCAGCATCTAAAGTTTTGAAAGCTTCGTTTGCCAATAAGAAGGAGTCTGGGCAAAAAGTGATGTCCATAGAGCTTTAAATGTTGTTCATGGTCCTTCTTTGACCTCCTGGATGAGAAATTGATGTGCTATTACAGAGAATTTGATAGGTCAGTCACTTTTTACCACTGTTCCACTGGCTCTTTGGAGTTACGAAGCCCTAGAAGTGGATTTTTAACCCTCTCAAGAACAATAGAAGCTAATAATTCA
Organism: Alfaro cultratus; assembly: GCA_903066825.1. NCBI lineage: Eukaryota > Metazoa > Chordata > Actinopteri > Cyprinodontiformes > Poeciliidae > Alfaro > Alfaro cultratus. Next base: position 98,050 of record CAEFZX010031735.1, read on the forward strand.
GTTCCTCGTCTGTCAGAAGTCCACAGGGATGTTTTTCCTTATCAGAGACAATCCTCACTTTATTGGGACTAATGGAATCAGCACTGTGTTAAAGTGTCTGTAGTGGCCTGACAGAGAAACTGTGAAACTCTGTTGATGTCCTTCAAAAGATAAAACACTTATAAAATTGTTAAAGCTATACAATGAAAAGATTAGATAAAGATCTAACGCCTTCATTCATTGGCAGAGTCCATGATAACAAAACTGCTGTTTTGTCCAGATTAAGCTGATAATGATACTCTAACATGTTTAGAAAAGCCATAGTAGAATAGAATAGAAATATCCCTTATTGTCCCTCAGTGGGGAGATTCCAGTGCAACAGCAGCAAAGTGGCAGGCAGCCAAGGCATGTATGTTAATACAAAGATAAGAATATAAAACATATAAAAAACTGAGGGAAGATTAAAATAAAGAGCAAAAAATTTCAACATAATAGTGTGCAGTTCTTAAAAGTAATGTACGCCGGTCCAAAGGAATGTGCAAAGGAGAAGGTTAGTTTTAAAAAAATTACAAAATGTGCATGTGTATTTGCACAGTAAAAAACAAAATATTTACAATAAGTGATAATAAAAGCTGTGCAACAACAGAAAAATGCCGATACCAGCATGACAATAACTATGGATTAAAATGTTCATCAGACAGTTTTGCATCCATCACCAACATAGCTGTGATAATTAATATTATGTCTCCCAATGATCCATTCTACCTTACCATGGGTCAATTTAAAATGCTTTGGACCTAAATCAGAGGCTTGCAGAACACCATTGTTTACCATTATATATTGTTTTTAACATGTAGAAGCTGCACTACTTAGCTTTACAAAAAATATTTCTGCATCTTATTCTGACATATATTACAGCCAGAATATGATTTATACAAACAGGCAAATGAAATAATATATGACCACTGAAATCAAATGTTCTTTACTGGTGTTATTTAGACCAAAGTAGAGTTCAGTTTGCTAATTTTGGTTCCTCACAAAATTAGTACTTAATGAGAACCCAGATACTCCATCCATTTTCTAACACCCTTGTCCCCAGTGGGGTCGGGGGCTGGTGTCTGTCTCCAGCTAACGTTACGGGAGAGAGGCGGGGTCACCCTGAACAGGTCGCCAGTCTGTCGCAGAGCAGCACAGAGACAGACAGGACAAACAACCATACACACACACACACACACACACTCACACCTAGGGAGAATTTAGAGAGACCAATTAACCTAACAGTCATGTTTTTGGACTGTTAGAGGAAGCCGAAGTACCCGGAGAGAACCGGGTTCTCTCTCCAAGCAGGCACAGGGAGAACCCAGATACTCCCTTTAAGTAATTCTTTCTCCTAACTTTTCCAAATTTTCATCTTTTATTCCTGTCAGTTTGTGATGTTTATAATTCATCACCTTTTGAAAGTTGTGTGGAACAGACTTGCAACTTTATCAAGGATAAACCTTCTCTATGGTCAGCATGATACGAAGAATACCTTCAAGTAATTTTGTGATGGTGGCGTAAATGAGTATTTGAATGGGTGGTTATCTTTTTTTCCACCATCACCCTAGATGACGCAGAAATGGTGTAAGAGTCTCATTTCCCACTTTGTGTGCAACCATATTCTTAGTAAACAGTCATTTAATTGAGTTCATTCCAACTTCATACACGTTTTATTTAGGTATATTTTTATCTGTTTATGCCTGTGATTGCCTCCTTTCACATCATAAGCCGTCTTAAAATCAAAGGTCAGGTTGCACATAGTCCCACCCTGTTTTACTGGTAACTAAATGTCTGTGATGACACAGGAAGTTAGTGGGTCAAAATATCCTTCAGCGACAATATTTTAAGACTTATTATGACAAAAATATATTAGTGATGATTTGTGATTGTATTCCGATTTAGATTATTAAATAAATCAAGCTTAAAAATATCTGAGTGTTAAGGAAGGACAGATGGGCCAGTTATAAAAGCATTAAACTGACAAGGAATGTAATCTTTGTTCCGCTGGTTTATTATTAACATCTTTCTGTAACTTATAAAGTCAAAGTCAGAGATATGCGTGTGAAAAGGAGTGAAACAGCATGAAAAACAAATCTGTCCTTAAAAGTCAGAGAATGCCTGTTTTTAGTAACCAGTGTTGTTATATTGTCTCTTTGGGTTTGGTTGTACAACATTCTCCAAACTCTTTGCAACCTCAAGGGCAACCAATGAGGGATAAATATTCACAGGACAAGATTTAGTTAATCTATCAAGGTATTTGTTCTGCATTGACATGTTTCTGCAGAACTTTTACTTCTTCCTCTTTCTAATGCTCAGTTTGAATTTCCCTTTGTCGTCTTTACCACATCCAGATTCCTTAAAGAAAAGATTTCAGCTGATTCTGTATTTATGCTAACAAGTAGATGAACATATGTACCTAATAATATGCCTAACAATAATGCAATAAACTAGATGTTATGTTGCATTTTGGGGGAAAAAAATGAGAAAACAGTGAGCTCTCTTGAGTGTAACGAAGTAGAGGTGGTTCAAAAATATGTATGTAAACATATTTGGATGTCTTGGATGCTCACCTTCAAAACTTATGTAGATAAATTTGTTTAAACATTTTATCTGTGTTGACTTGGGAAGATATTTTATATATAAGTCCTTCTGCTCATTGTCTTTGAATGGTTATTATGATGTATCATCCTTCTATGAGGTTCATTACAAATTGCACATTTTTGAATCTCTAGTTTGAGTCATACTCTAAGGTAAAATAGCCAGTCAGAGGAATATTCATTTTCATAGCAATGAATATAAGAAAATACTGAGATTGCTGCACTATATGTTCCCTTCTTGCATTAAAACATTTTAGTCCTCATTCTCTTGCTAATGTGTAATTTTTATGACTGTCTGATACTTACAGCTTCCTATCTTGACCAGATCTCCCATGAAAAAAGTTTTTATTCTTTATGAGCTTTTCTTGACTTTATAAATGATGAATAAAATAAATAAATCTTGAATGGAAAATTTCTGCTAGACGCCAACCCAAAAAGGTCCAGAATTAATTAATTAATTAATTAATTAATTAATTAATTAATTAATTAATTTATTTATTTATTTATTTATTTATTTATTTATTATATGACACAAAGTAACAGAGATCGTTATTAAACATAAATTCATGAGAGCACATAGGAATCTTGTAATTTTAAATAAGCTATAACTCTTTATGTGACACCTGGTCCTAAAAATTCTTTCAACTATATCTGAGTCTGGGAAAAAAACAAAAAACTACAGCGCCTTGTCGCTTCACCTGCCTCAGGTATAAATCCTTATAAACTGCAGCTGGTTTGGCTTTAATGAAACATTATTTAAAGCTCCTGAAGACAAAAAAATAAATGACAAAAAACCTGTCATAGAGAACAATTTATCAATAAAGTGAGAAGACCTTTACCCTGGTTGATACATCTTTTTATTTTCATACACTTTTATGTGAATATAAAGAACTTGGTGGACTGTTTGCTCCAGATGAATAACTCTAGAGTGATTTAACATTTTTGTTGCTGTTTTTTAATCCTAACAGATGAACTAAAACTACCCGTTAGAGCTTTCCTTCTACTGAGAGTGTTTGGCCCATGTCTTCAACCAGTGACATACTTTCAGCTCTTCTGAAAATCTGTGCCAGAGACAGTTTATGATATTGGATAACAATAAGGAAATAATAATAAAAAAACATGGCCTCTGGGTTTTTTTCTGGAAGACATTTAGTGGCCAGTGACGCGCCAGGAGGTGTGGTTACTGATTAAAACTTCGCTGTCTGGCATGATTTCACATTCTCCAACCTTTAAGGTGTCATCCACACATAGGTTGTACTGCTTTTAGTATTTTCGTGGGATTTTGACCTTATTTTATTTTTGGAACAATGGCTAAAGCATTGATTGTGATATTCCTCCTTTGTATAGCTGGAGCCACTGTTGGTAAGTAGTAATTCTTTTATATTCTGTCTTTAAATCATCTTGGTTAGAAGTAGCTGTCAAGGGAAACATCTTTTTCTGTACTAGCTTGATGACTTTGTGCTTATGTTGTTAAAATAGTGTCTGCTCTCCCATTAAAGCAGAAACAGCTCTAGTCTATCAAGACTACAACAAAGCAGGTGAAGCAGCAGTTTAACAGATGAATTATATCTCTTACAAAATATTTATCTCATTTATAACTGAAACATGGCAACATATCGAACAAATCCATGGTTATTTTTTTTATTTAAGCAATGGCCTCAAACCGAAGGAATTTCAATTTATCTAAGGATAAAAATGAACAATTAATTGAGTTTGCCTAATTATGTAAAGGCAATTTACAAGTTTAATGTACAAGCAACTATATTTATTTTAAAAAAAAGATAGTGTCTGAAAATCTGAAAGGGTTTACTCTTTAAAGATGATACAGCTTCTGCTGCAGTTATTTGAGTGATCATAATCTTATTTGGATTTTTCATTCAGAATAATAATCTTTAATATGTTTTATTACCAAAAGCAATACTGGAAGCTTTATATTTGGTTGTTGTGGAAGAAAACATAACAGAGACAAAAATCAAACAAACAGTAACCTCCTAAATAATTCAGCTAAATATTTTTATCAATAAGTTAAGAAGCATAGAATTCATGTATCGTTAGTTAAACTGAAGCATTTTCTTTAAATAATGACGGATTGATAGCAACGGCAACGTATGTTTTATAACTCGGAACTAATGAAAAACTAACATCTGTTTACACATCAACACTTACGCCTCCACCAGCTACATCAACCACGAAAGCTACAACTACAACAGCTACACCTACAACACCTGCATCAACCACGAAAGCTACAACTACAACAGCTACACCTGCACCATCTACATCAACCACGAAAGCTACAACTACAACAGCTACACCTACAACACCTGCATCAACCACGAAAGCTACAACTACAACAGCTACACCTGCAACATCTGCATCAACCACGAAAGCTACAACTACAACAGCTGTGCCTCCACCATCTACATCAACCACGAAAGCTACAACTACAACAACACTAAAGCCTCCAACACACTCGCCAGCTTCAACAGGAACTCCACCAACAGAGGGTTCTAGTGTGTCACCGAACACAGGATCTTCCCAAACGAACGCTCCCTCCACAGCACCAGTAACTGCAACTCCAAAACCTCCAGGTAATTCAGATACTTTACAAAAAGATAAAATCATTTAGAAAACATTGCATAATTAAAATAACCGTGAATGTAATTTACTTGAAATATGAAATTCTTACATTGTGTGTTTGTGGTTCTTGTCATAATTATCAAGGTGCTTGTGCTTCAAACCCATGTCCTGCTGGAAGCACCTGTGAAGAACTTTTCAACCAGGATTTCTCTTGCTTGTGTCGTCCTGGTGAAGCTTATATTCAGTCATTCTGTGTAAAGAGTACGTATCTGAAAAGCAACATGGGAATATGGTGCTTCTTCTAACTAAGTGTAAAACCTGTGCAGATAGACAAGATGAAAAAAACCTTGTTGCAGAATGTCACCAAAAGAAGTTGTGGTATTTACAAGCTGGCTTCAGTAAACAGACTGAACAGACTAGGCAGTTTTAATGTCATTCAATGGTTTGGGGATTATTACAATATGTTTAATTTGACCTTAAGACTATATTAGTAGAGATACAGGTTAAAGAAGTAGTGATCTAAATTTATTGCCTGTTATAAATAGGACTCGGAGATTGACATCCTTTTGAAAGCCAAGTGGGGAGCCCCCTGCTGGTCATTCTGAGAATGTTTAGCGACTTTCAAAAGGGATTTCATCTACTTGAAAAAAAAAGAAGCAAAAAAAAAAAAAAGAAATTCAGTTTATCAACTGAAGAATTAATGATACTCTTAATGAGATGCAATACTGCAGATCTCATAATAACTTATAAAGCCAAAATAACTGAACTTTTAGTCTCACATTTATAACTTTGAATCTTGTTACAACGCCTTTAAAACTAAAATTAGAGCTTTAAATTTCAAACTCTTGACTGAACATAAAATACTTGTTAAAACTGTGACTTTTAAAATCATGATCATAACTATGAACCTCAAAATTATGACTGTACATTTTATATCAAAATTTGGAATTTTAATCTCATAATAATAATAATAATGCAGAAACCAGAAATTATATCTTTGAAAGTAAGGATTTTACTAATATTGTAAATAATATAATTTTTAAACTGTATTCTAACTTTGATAACTGAAACAAATATTTAAATAACCCTGCCAATAACTTTCAAAATTGTGACTTTTAAATGCATAGTTATGACATTACTGATATCTGCATATTTTTTTATTCAAGTTGGGAAATTATACTTCCTTTAAAAATAACTTCAATGAGCATTGTGTATATTCGATCCATGGCTTAGCAAACCATGAAACATAGACCCACTAACAAATTCACCATATTATGTGTTTTTGTATCCTCTGCATAACTAAAGATCAAAACCAATGTAGACACTCCCATAATGAATAAGTTTGAACCATATTGTTCAGCTGCATTTTGGCCACTTCAGTGATAATTATTTTAAATATATAGTACCAAGTCATATTTAGTATCAAGATTTCAAGCAGTGACTCAATTTAGAAGTAATGGCAGTGGTGGAAGTAGCATCATTTGACTTGGACAATACCTGTTTTAAGTAAAATAGTAATGAGATTTTTTTATTAATTCAGTTTTGTTGTCACCAGTTGCTGGGCTAATGGGTTACCAGACCAAAAGTAATTTAACTGACTTTTGGGAGACATTTCAATGGCAAATTAGACACTACAGTAAACTGTCATTTACTTGAACATATTTATTTGTTCCTGTGATTTTTGTGGAAATGTTCTTACAATGATCTTATTTTTCTAAATAGCCAAGGTCTTCCCTGGACTGCTAGTCTGGAAGGAAGAATTTCAGCCTGAAATGGCTGACAAAACATCAAAACAATTTTTGGACACTTCTTCTAATATTCGGTCTGAGGTAAGCACTAATTTATCTTTCCCTTTGTTTTATTTTGCCCCAAATGTCACACAGAGTAATACTGGTTTTGTCTGTCTTGCACTTACAATTAAATTAAGACATTTTGTTCTGTGTGCATAAATATTGCCTAAACAGAACACTGTTCACTGGAATATTATTTCTGATAAACAGGTTGACAAACAGTTTGAAAATAAAAATGGATATGTTGATCTTGAAGTGCTGGAGCTCCGGTAAGTTTCAAAGCTGTATTTTCTATACAATAGTGTAATATGTTCTATACAGTGTGACGTAGACTAATCCACTGCTTAGTGCAATCTTCCTTAATTATGACATTTTTCCACATAGGAGTAAAGAAACAAAAGAGAGGTCAAGCAATATTGAAGCATCAATACAAATTGTCTTTGAACCAACTGCTGATATCACTGAAGAAACTGTAAAAAAAACAGTGGAAGATATTCCACTGGCAGAAAGCTTTACAGGTGAGTTTTATACAAAAATGTACTTATTCTGGGGATTCTAATGTAATTTACCTTTCTCTTATTTTATAAGAAAGGGCACCACTGCATAATCAAAACATGGTGTGATTTTATATCTGTGTTATGAAGTTTTCTGATGCCATCAACCTTTTTCTCTGTCCCATTCAAAAGCCAAAAACCTTTGTGATTCCGATTTATGTGACACTTCATCTACAAAGTGCAGTTCTGCAGGCGGCAGTTTCACATGCAGCTGTATAGAGGGCTTTAAAGAAACAGATTACAGTGAAAGCTTATGTGTGGGTAAGGAAATATAACAATCGAGAGAATTGAAATCTTTATCCGAGGTTTAACTGTAGCGTAACTTTCTGTACTTTAGCTGCATGTCCCGTTGGTGAGATGTATGTGGACAACAAATGCAAACAGTAAGTGCATCGAAATAACTGTCTGGCTTTCTGGTTTTCTGCAAGTCCATCAGTTTCAAATTAAACTATGTTTTTTTTTTTCCAGATGTGACTTTGGTTATACTGGTTTTAACTGCAAGGACAGTGAGTATACAGTAGTGAAAGTCAAAGCATATTCATGAAGATGGTACATTTTTGTTTTTGCTCGAGGAGAGGAATTACAACAAGCATGCAATTACAATTCAACATACAATAAGCAAAGTGTAAATTAAATTATTTCTATCAGTTATTTTGAGAGGAGAAAAAAAGATAAAATTTGAGAATTGGGCCAATGACTCTGAGAAGCCGAGGAATATTTTTCTAAGTGTTAAACAGAAAACAGTCTTCAACGCTGGTTCTAATGCTGGCTTTGAGCCATTTGCTGCATGTCTTCTTTCTCTTCTTTCACTGTGCAGCAACTAACAAATAAAGTTCACTAGTGCTACAAAGGCCTTTATGTAAAAAAATATCAAACACATAAACATATACTAAAGAAAATTTATGTAGTTTTTTAGCCAAGTGAATTTTCCTTCTAAAGCTATAAAATCTTTGAAATCAAATTTTCAATTTTGAGACAGAATGATCTCTAAAATGTGATCCTGTTGTATCAAGATCATAAAAAGGCTGAGACTAATTACTGACTGCTTCTCTGTTTGTTAGATAGGTTGTTGATCGTTGTGATCGTTTGCTCTATCCTCGGATTTCTGCTGATCGCTGCGTTGATCGCTTTGCCATTGGTAGTGAAAAAGTAAGTTTGAACTCTGTTCATTTATCCACCTTAGTGACTTTTACAATCACCTTTTCTCTAAAACTGCATTCATATTTTTGCATTAGACTGCAAGCTATGATACATATGTAATTTTAAACACAACAGGAGAAACATTGTTGCAGTTTTTTTATATTATTCTTTCTTTCAGATCCAAGAAGAAAAGCTCCAAGATAACAGAGGAAGACATTGTGAAACCCTATCAAAGTCATTCTATTGCCAAGGCCCCACTATCCTACAGCAATGGCAACAGCAACAACTTTTCCTCTTCAGTTAAAGAGCCAACAAACAGCCTGGCAAATTCGAGGGCCCCTCGAATCCCACGGGCCAACAGCAACTGGGACAGCAGGACCAACCTGGAGATGACTCCGAGCAACAGTCGGCAAAACTTGATTCCTTCAGGGATGAACTCGGTGGGTACACCTCTGCACGAGAACACAAACATCTGTGCTTTAGTCACTCACAAATTATGATGTCTCTTCTTTTCTGCAGCAGCGATTCAACGACAACCAAGATGACATGTACTCGTTCTCCCAGAATCGACCCAAAAGCCACCCTTATGAGGAGAGCCAACCCAAGAGCAACCCTTATTCCCAGAACCGAGCCTCAAACCCTTACGCTCAGATCCGAGGCCAGACTAACCCTTACTATAATTAAGGAGAGGGAAGCTGAATCACTTCAGGGGTTCCTATTATGGTGTTTTTTCCCAAGTGACTGCAATTTATTGGAACCCACCTGATGTAAAAGATATAAACAAGCATATCAGCTAAGATGTGAAATGTAATGTAGTAGATATTATTGTATCGTGTTCCTTTACTACTTTTAGCTGTTATTGTGTGACTTCTATTCTATAAGCTGTTATAAACCAATCATTGTTTAAATTATTTTAATTCTTGTATTTTGAGTCACCCGTAGTTCTGTATGCTGATTGAACATGAGTCCACAATTTATACCATGTTTAATTTCTTTTGTGTTCATCTATGAATTTACTACAGTTGTTTTTTGCTCAGCATTTTAATTTGAGTCTCAGTTTTATGTTTAACTTTTGGTAAATGAGATGAGCTGAAAATTTCTTCAAATTAGAGAATGTGAATGTTCATCATCTTTCAATATATTTTCTATGGCTGTAAAATAATTTATAATGTAATTCCAATAGTTTACAATATTTATCAATGCTTGTATAATTTTTTTTTTTGTATTTCCTCATGTGATATTGTATTTAACTGAAAAGCTGTAAATCAGAGATGATCTGTATTTCACATTTACACTCGCATTTTTATATGGGTTAATAATAAAGATTGGATTGTTGATTTTCAAGTTTCAGATGTTTTATAAAAAGGATCTTGCTGTTTATCCTGGACACATAAACATAATTTTGATGTTTCTAACTCTGATTCAGACAGTTTAGGTCAAAATTCTCTCATCATATTCAATAAAAACGATACATTCATAATCCCCGACTCTAGCATTATTTAGATCAATTAGCCTTTATTTTTGTTAATTATGATTATTTTCTGCTGACATTTAGATCAACTCAATAAAAAACATCTTCATGATGACCATGTTTAATACTTTCTTAAAGATTGTTATTTTCAAAAGTACTTTTAATGTCATTTATTGAATATGTCTGTAAATTTTATGTTAACTTTGGGCTTTAATTTATGCATGAAACACAAACTATTATTGTTGTTGGATGGAATATTTATGCAATAAAACAACTTAAGCAACTTTTAAAACAAAAACTGAGTTGCCATTTTGAGTAAAGTGAGATACAGTATATGGCAATGGATTGTTATCAGTTTTTACCTTTTTTTTAATTCAAAATTACACATCCAGGCTGAATTATACACATATTACCTTGGCTGGTCTTTCTTCCACTACATGTTGATCAATTGACAAGCTTCCAATTATGTCCCTGCCTGGATATTTACATTTGCAATATTTTGAACTAAGAAATAATTCAGTTAACTACCATCTGCGTTATGATTGGTTTTCTACATTGCACCCGGTAATCCCATTGGATATCTACAGTTGGGGGGTGAATTTGTTTTCAAATTACCCAATCTCATCTGGTAATCTGGAAAGAAAAAGTGGTCATTTGACAAATACATTTCAGCAATAATAACCAGTTATTAGTGATTAATTTTTAGCTTGTGAGAGGAAAGCAGGGATATTTAATTTATGCGGTAGGGGAAAAAAATAATTTTAATAAGCATCACAAAGGCTTTGTGTTTTCATAGACTTGGCTTTAGTGGATGACTTTGTCTGCACTCCGCTATTCTGTAGCTGTGTTTCAAACATTGTTTTATTTTATTTTTTCTAAGTATTGCATTAGTATAATTTCAGGAAAACATCAAAATTCCAAATACCCTCCTCAGTTTTGCAATAAAAATAAAATAAATGATGCTCACTTGAGGTGGTTTTTGGCTTTTCTGAAAAAGAGTCAATGAGCGAAAAGGGAGGCGGAAACACATTTGATGAATAAGTTCTCGCATCAAACTTTCCCATTTACTGGTGAGTCTGTGCCATACCAGAGGCACGACACACTGAAAGTTTCCTGCAACTTCCTGGTGTGATAGATGCATAAAAATCTGATCCACGTCTGTTGATTTTCTTCAGAAGCCGATGGCAATGAACTCCACTTCGATGTGACTAATGGAATGAGCGCTGTAGCCTTTGGCCAGGATGATACGTGGAGCACCTTCAAGTCATCGAGTGATGATGACGTAACATGATATGAGTGTTTAAACCAGCTTTTTTCCCACTAACACCCAAAATGATGTTGAAATGGAGCAAGAGTTGAAGAAAGTATCAATGCAGAGAGAATCAAAGTCAAGATAAAATTTATTTTTGGTAATGAACAGCAGTTCCGCTACACTTCAGGTCCCATTAAAACATTCATTTCCTGGTAATCAATCCCTATTCTCAGCAGTCAATAATTTAATTGAGTTCATGCCAACGTCATACACATTTTATTTATGCATATTTTTATCCTTTTATTGTAGGTGATTGAGTGACTTCATGTAGTCCCACCCTGTTTTAATTGCAACCAAATGTCTGTAATGATACAGGATCAATGGGCTAAAATATCCTTCAGAGAGAAAATATTGAGACCTATTACAACTACATTATAGTAAGCAATTCAGTGGTAATTTGTGAATGTATTCATAAAGTTAGTGAATAAATCAAGCTTAAAATTATTTCAGTGTTAACAGAGGACATATTAACAGCAATAAACATCTGATAAGGAATTTAGTCATTAGTTTCTATGGTTTATTATTAACACCTTTGAGCTATAGATAAATATTTGCATGACACGTTTTAGTCATTCTATAAAGGTATTTGTCCAGAACATGGATGTTAGACATGTTTATGTAGTACTTTGGTGTGTTTATACAATATCTCATGTCAGTTTTCTAAAATTTTATAGGGGAAATTACAGTTTAGTAATTGTGCAGAATGACTGAGGATACAGCTGAACCATTGGTTACAGGACAAACTCCTACCACCAATAAATAAGATAAGATAAAAATTTGCACACTCATCAATAGGTTCATTCAAGCAGGATCTGCTTGAATTCGTTGTGACATAGCTTCAACATATATTCCCAGAGATTTGGGTCCAGAGTGACATGATGGCATCGCTCAGTAGCTACAGATTTTTCGGCTGGACTTCCATGATGCGAATCTTCTGTTCCACAACGTCCCAAAGCTGCTCCAGAGGTTCATTCATTACTTACAAATTACATAATCAAACCAAAACAAAATACAAAGTAAAGTGGAATTTTTGGCATTTTAAGGAAAATAGCAAAAAAAATAACAAAATGAGGCAAAATAAAAGTTTTCCACATTTTATTTTTTTACATATAAAACGTATAAGATTTTAACAAAAGCCCGCCGGTGTGTGTCTGTGTCTGGTGAAGTTTTGGTTAAAACATGTTTGTTTTTCATCCAATAAGTAGAGAATCCAGAATTTGTACTCAAGAGTAGCAATACTTCATAATAAAATCACTCAACTGAAATTAAAAAGTACAGCGTATTAAAAATAGTCCTGAAAGTAAATTTTCTTTTTTCAAAAAGTTGCTCAAGTAAATGTAATTGACTAAATGTAGCCAATCATTTCTCAACTCTGGCTATAACTGAACTAGCTCACTATCCTTTCACCTGCCTCAGTTACATTTACTTGAGTAACTTTGTGGGGAAAAAAAAAACTTTTAGGAGTAGTTTTACTACACCGTACTTATTACTTTTACTTAAGTGATGTTATTAGGAAGCACTGCTGCTCTTACTTGAGTAAAATTTCTGAATACTCTATTCATGGTCAGTAACTTTACAGAACAAGATTGCTTTAACCAAAACTGTGTGATATACATACACAAGCAACGTTTATTGCTTGTTTTATAACTGATGACTATATAATGTTTTTATGATGTAAAGCACTTTGAACTGCCTTGCTGCTGGAATAAGCCATAGAAACAAACTTGACATCTGCTGTTTATGTTAAAGTGGGACTCATCATTTGTTGTTCTGTTATTTTCTCTCTGCTGAGGCTTCTGTTTCATTTGGAGACATAAAGACAAAGTATATAAACACATATACTGTCACTGAAAGTACCTTACCCTATTACAACATATATTGAATTTACAATATTAAGAGTAGGGATTAGCTTAATAAGTTTTATATTGAAGAAATTTGACTTAGAAAAGTGTTCATTCTGCTTGGATTTGTTATTCTGCAATGTTATCTATTTGTAATAATTTCCTAAATATCAGATTTTGCTAATTTTTGTCTGTCTGATGACATAATTTCTAAATAATAGGTAAAATGATCTAATCAGCAGACAATACTTATTTTCTCTGGAGTAATTTCTGGAGTTTTAGTAAAAATATATTGAAGTAGTTATATTTTGACTTGGATAACATTTTTGAGTACTCCATCCACCTCTGGTTATAAGTCATTATAAATTGCATCTGTTTCAGCCTTGTTTTAAAGGAACTCAGTGTTTCAGCTGTTAAACAGTTTTATGGAAGTTTGAGATGCAGAGCAGACCAGAACCAGAGGACCTGAGGAGTCCGAAGGCTGAGACTCCAACAGCAGATTTTTCATGTATTGTGGTGTTAAGCCATTCAGTGATTAAGAAACTACCCACAGTATTTTAAAGTTTATTCTTGGAGCTACAAGGAGCCAGTGTAGGGACTTTAGAACTGGTGTGATGTGCTCCATCTTCCTGGTTTTAGTGAGAACATCAGTCGCAGAATTCAGGAGGATTTTTTTTTTGTCACATTGATGCAGTAATCAATGAGACTAAAGATAAACATGCGAATGAGTTTCTCTAGATGTTACCGAGACGTTAGTCCTCTAATCCTGGAAATGTTCTCCAGGTGGTAGAAGACCGACTTTGTAACTGCCTTTATATGACTCTGAAGGTTCAGGTCAGAGTCCATCACTATACCCACATTTCGAGGCAGATCTCGAGTTTCTAGCTGTGCATTGACTCTAGATCATTCCTCTTTAGGCCCGAAGACAATAACTTCAGTTTTTTTTCCTGTTCAGCTGGAGAGAGTTATGGCACATCCACATTTTGACGCACACTGATTTGTTTTACTGGTCACCTTGTGACCAGTAAAACACTAGGTGGCCAGTAAATTTTTGTCTCAAATGATTTAAGGACAAATTCATTTGTTCTTAAATCATGTGGCAAAGACAGTTTATGATGGCACATAACTATAAGCAAATAAAAGACATGGTTTTTGAAAAAGATGTGCCCTTTGAGTTTTTTTTCTTTTTTTTCCGAAACACATTTAGTGCCCTGCAACGCCCCAGGAGGCGTGGCCACTGATTAAAACATAACAGTAAAGGTTGATTTCACATTCATCTTAGGCTTCTAACCTCCCAGGTGTCATCCACTCATATCTTGCACTGCTTTTAGTCTTTTTGTGGGATTTTAACCTTCGAGTTTATTTATTTATTTATTTAGTTATTTTTGATAATGGCTAAAACGTTGACTGCGACATTCATCCTTTGGCTTGTCGTAGCCGCTGTCGGTAAGCATTAATGCTTTTATATACTATGCTCAAATCATTTTGTTCAGAAGTAGTTGTAGCAACTTTTTTCTGTACTACATTGATTCTTTATTATGTTTTTGTCCTCATTATGTTAAATAATGTTTGCTCTTCCATTAATGCAGAAACAGCTGTTGTCTATAAAGACTTTTAAGCAGAAGTGGAAAGAGTAAAATAATAATAAAGGTACAATTACTTGGATAAAATGTTCCTGAAATACAAGTTGCCACTGTAAAACATTAGTCAAGTAAAAATTGAACTTTCATTTTAAGCGAAAGCTACTTAGAAAATGTTTTATGAATGGAAAGTGCTGATTGTGGATTCCACAAAGAAAATTAGAACACATTGATCTCAAACTGTTTTAAATTTGTCATCTGATTACTAACCCAGTGGATCAATGCTGATTATTTCTGGTGTTTTTTTTTTTATTTTTATTTTTCATTTTGACTCATAAATGGATCCAATTTCAAATGTATTTGACTAAAACACATTTCTGAAAACATGCTCAGGTAGAAGTAAAAGTTCAGGTTTTGTAAACTACTTTAAAAAGTAACAAATACAGACAAATTGTACTTAATTATAGTAACACGAGTAAATGTAACCAGTTACTTTCTAGCCCTGTTTATAAGTGATGCAGATGAAGGCACAATTTAACAAATTAATTATATCAATTGGAAAATATTTATATTCTGTTTTACATCTGGTGACTAAAATAAACCTTGGTAGAATAATTTTTAAAATAACTGCCTCAGACTGAGAAAAAAAAAAAATCAAAATCCCGATATCTGTTTGTTAGGATAAAAAAATGAACAGCAAAATTAGTTTGCATTTCTTTAAGTTTAGAGTTTATAGGTTTAAGCAGATATTAGTTATTTAAAAATAACTAATGTTTGAAAATCAGAAAAGTTTTGTTTAAAGATGATGCAGCTTCTCTTGCTTTTCGTTTAGTGACTTTCACAATCATTTGGATTTTTGTTTCAAAAGTTATCATCTATGACGCATGTTATTACCAAAAGTACTGAGCTATAAACTTTGTTGTTGTGCAAGTTCACTCCTAAACTCCTAAATGATTCACCTGATGTGGTTACTGTATCTCAGGTTATAAGTACAAAAACTGTCAATCATTAATCATGTATCTTTATTTAAACTGAAAATTTTTTTAAATAATGGCTGACTCAGCCATTTTTTTAGAATCTGGAAACTAATATAATACAATAGAAAGAAATATCCTTTATTGTGTCACAGTAGGGAAATTCCAGCACAACAGCAGCAAAGTGATCGGTAACCAAAGCAAGTAGATTTGCACAAACATAGGAGTATTAAATAGACAAAAACAACAATCTGCTTACTAAGAGTGAATTTTCAACATAAATACTGTGCAGTTATTAAAAATTTTGTAATCCAGTACAAAGTAATGTGCAGCTGTGTAGGTTAATCTAAAAAACATACAAAATGTGCAGGTGTATTGAAAAGTAAAACAGAAGATTTACAGTAAGTGACAATAATAATATGCAAAATATGGAGTCCAGATCCAAGCAGCGCTGTTATTTAAAATGTAAAAAACTGTGCCAATGAATGAACGCTAACGTCAGTATCACAACCACAGCAACAGCAATGGCAGAAGATACGTCAACTACAGAACCTCCTGTGTCAACCACAGAAGCTACACCACCTTCAACAACGACAAAACCAACATCTGCACCAACCACAGAAGCTCCAACAGATACAACACCGACAAAACCAACATCTGCACCAACCACAGAAGCTCCAACAGATACAACACCGACAAAACCAACCTCTGCACCAACCACAGAAGCTCCAACAGATACAACACAGACAAAACCAACNCGACAAAACCAACATCTGCACCAACCACAGAAGCTCCAACAGATACAACACCGACAAAACCAACATCTGCACCAACCACAGAAGCGCCAACAGATACAACACCGACAAAACCAACATCTGCACCAACCACAGAAGCGCCAACAGATACACCACCATCATCTGCACCAACCACAGAAGCTACCACAGATACAACACCATCATCTGCACCAACCACAGAAGCTACAACAGACACAACACAGACAAAACCAACATCTGCACCAACCACAGAAGCTCCAACAGATACACCGACAAAACCAACATCTGCACCAACCACAGAAGCTACCACAGATACAACACAGACAAAACCAACATCTGCACCAACCACAGAAGCTACCACAGACACAACACCGACAAAACCATCATCTGCACCAACCACAGAAGCTACAACAGACACAACACAGACAAAACCAACATCTGCACCAACCACAGAAGCTCCAACAGATACACCGACAAAACCAACATCTGCACCAACCACAGAAGCTACCACAGATACAACACAGACAAAACCAACATCTGCACCAACCACAGAAGCTACCACAGACACAACACCGACAAAACCATCATCTGCACCAACCACAGAAGCTACAACAGACACAACACAGACAAAACCAACATCTGCACCAACCACAGAAGCTCCAACAGACACAACACCGACAAAACCAACATCTGCACCAACCACAGAAGCTCCAACAGACACAACACCGACAAAACCAACATCTGCACCAACCACAGAAGCTCCAACAGACACAACACCGACAAAACCAACATCTGCACCAACCACAGAAGCTCCAACAGATACAACACCGACAAAACCAACATCTGCATCAGCCACAGAAGCTCCAACAGATACAACACCGACAAAACCAACATCTGCACCAACCACAGAAGCTCCAACAGATACAACACCGACAAAACCAACCTCTGCACCAACCACAGAAGCTCCAACAGATACAACACAGACAAAACCAACATCTGCACCAACCACAGAAGCTCCAACAGATACAACACCGACAAAACCAACATCTGCACCAACCACAGAAGCTAAAACAGATACAACACCGACAAAACCAACATCTGCACCAACCACAGAAGCTACAATAGACACAACACTCACACAACATTCAACATCTGCACCAACCACAGACGCTACAACAGCTTCAACACTGACAAAACCTCCAACATCTACACCAACCACTGACGGTACCCCAGCTTTGACACCAACACCTAGACCAACCACAGATGCTACAACAGTTTCGATACCGACAAAACTACCAACATCTGGATCGACCACAGACAGTACACCAGCTTCAACACCGACAAAATCGCCGACCTCCGGACCAAGCACAGACATTACACCAGCTTCGACACCAACATCTGGACCAACCACAGAAGCTACAACAGCTTCGACACAGACAAAAACCCCAACATCTGGACCAACCACAGACAGTACACCAGTTTCGATACCGACAAAACCCCCAACATCTGGACCGACCACAGACAGTACACTAGCTTCAACTCCAACAAAACCTCCAACACCAACACCAGCTTCAACAGCTACTCCGCAAACAGAAACTCCACCAACAAAGGGTCCAAGTCTTTCACCAAGCACAGAATCTTTCTCAACGAATGCTCCCTCCACAGCACCACAACCAGGAACTACAGAACCTCCAAGTAATTCAGTTTCTTTACAAATACATATAATATTTAGAAAGCACTACTTGAGTAAAATAACTTACCTGTAACTTACCAAAAATGATGAAGTTCTTTCATGGCGTGTTTATCATTTTGTCATAATTATCAAGGTGCGTGTGCTTCAAACCCATGTTTCGGTGGAAGCACCTGTGAAGAACGTGCTGGCCTGGCTTACCTGTGCTTGTGTCTACCTGGTGAATTTTATTATGAGGATCAAGGCTGTAAAAGATGTGAGTATCTGAGTGTAAAGCAACATGGGAATATGCTTCTTCTTTTAGCTTAGTGTAGAAACCTGTGAAGCAAGACAGTATTGTACATTATGTTGCAGAGTGTCACCAAAATGACTTATGTTATTCATAAACAGGCTTGGGAACTCTGTCCATTAAAGCAATAGAATCAGGGTTTTTGGGGGGAGAGTGGGAGATTTGAGCTCTTTTAATTAATGCCCTTACTTCACTAAAGCTACGTTAAAAAATTATCTGTCCCTTGTTTCATTGTCTGTTTAAAGGACTCAGATACAGACATACATTTAGAGCGTAAGTTGCTGCCCCCTGCTGATCATTGTGGGGACTTGTAAAGAATTTCAAAGTAGACTTCCTCATTTAGAAAAAAAGAAATGTCAAAATAATGTGGATCTCATTATAGTAACTTGTAGGGCCAATTGAATTTAATAAATATTAACTTTCAATTAATATTTGTGACTCTGAATATCATAACTATGTCCTAGTTTCGAGCTTCACACTAACAACTGAACAAAAACTTGTCGAAATGGTCATCATGACTATGAACTTCAAATTTTTGACTGTAAATTAAATACCAAATTTGTAACTCTAAATTCAAAATAACATGAAACTTCAAATGATTACTATGAAATAAAAATATATAACTATATACATTAATACTTTTATACTCAAAATTTGAAGTTTGACATGCAAAATGATGATTTTGAAACTGAATTATGACTGACAATCAATCCTGCCTATAAATCCCATAATTACGACTTTTAAACACTTTTTTTAATTTTAAGAATCTGAATTCTACCTTGTTATTTTTAATGCTGGAAATATGCTTTCTTAAGAAAAATTATAATTCTCATCTTGTATAGTTTTTCCTGTGGCATATACCTGCCACAAAATTAGCTTATTAATCATTTTGAATCCTAAAGTTCATATATGTTTTGTCCCTTTCAGTGTTAATGCTTTTAATTATACAGTTTGACGTTAGATTTAGTAGCTACATTAGCAGTTACATTAAAAGTAATGTAACTGGCTTTTTATAGATATTTAATTGAAAAATGTGATACTGTGGTAAATTGGCATTTTAAAATTTAAATTACTTAAATGTTTGTGTGGGATTTTTGTGGAAGTTTCTGGCAATAACCTTGTTTATCCAAATAGCCAAGGTTTTCCCTGGACTACTAGTCTTGAACAGAGCATATGATGACAAAATGGCCGACAAAACATCACAAGCATTTAAGAAGACTGCTAATGAAATCACTGATGAGGTAAGCACTCATTTATCTTTCCCTGTATTTTATTTTGGCCCAAACATCGTACTTAAAAAAAAATTGGGGAGTAATGATGGTATCACCTGTATTGCACTTAAATTTAAATTAAAAGATATTTTGTTCTTTTAGCCCAAACACTGCCTATACAAAACACTGTTCACTAAAACATTATTTTTAATACACAGATTGACAAACAATTCAATGTTGGAAACAATGGATACATTGAATGCTTAGTGCTGGAGCTAAGGTAAGTTTCAGAGTGAAAACTGTATTTTCTATAAATTAGTGAATACTTACAGTGTGACGTAAACTAATCCACTTTTTAAGTACAATCTTCCTTAATTGTGAAATTTTTCCACATAGGGAAACAAAAGCAAAAGTGAGGTCACGGACAAACAATGCTGAAGCATCAATAGAAATAATCTATGAAGAAAGTTCTGATATCACAGAAGCAACTGTAATAGAAACAATGGGAAAGGTTGCCTGTGACACCTGTCCACTGGCAGAAAGTTATCAAGGTGGGTTTTATACAAATATGTCCTTATTCTGGAGATTCTAGTCTAATTTATGTCTCTTATTCTACATACAATGCATTTATTACAGTTATCTTCCAGAATATTTGTTATGTTAAACACAAACCATTTCTTCCACTAGAGTTTTGTCCTTGTTTTTTTTTTTGTTTTTTTTGTTACTACTTACTTATTTTAAACATTCTTAACATGAATGGCACCACAACATGCACAAAATATAGAAATTATGTCAGTGACAAATTTCCTAATTTCTGTAATGATTTCAAGTCTGAAGATGCTCTGAAGAAAGTAGCGTTCAGTGATGTTCTTGATTATACAGTACAGACCAAAAGTTTGGACACACCCTTCTCATTCAATGGATTTTCTTTATTTTCATGACTATGAAAATTGTAGATTAGATTGTAGAAAAACTTGACAGGGCTCACCTGTGAAGTGAAAACCATTTCAGGTGACTGAC
>CAEFZX010031736.1:0-13947 GCA_903066825.1 Alfaro cultratus
TGACATTCCCTTTAGCGCAGCTCCATCTAATGGATGCATAACGTAACTCCAGCCTCTACTGTAGCATCTATTCTATGCGCGGTTCGCCTTATATATGAAAAAAGTTTTGAAATAGGCCATTTATTGAATGTGTGCCTTATAATCCGGTGCGCCTTATAGTGCGGAAAATACGGTAAAAGAATTTCAGTTAAGCAAATAAATAAAAACTAAGGATAAAAAAAAGCTATCCAAGCCAACTTTCGCTAATGGAAAAACTTAATCACTGTAACAACTAGTTGTTACATTCTTGGCAGCAGAATTTGTAGCAACTAGCAATAAGGTACCACCCACACAGAAATTATTCGAAGTGTTTCCATAAAGTTATTTTGGCTATTAGGTCGTTTAGATTCAGCATTTTGGGAGACCATAAATGATCATTTTTGAAATCCAGAGTCCCAGAGGATACATTTCAAAACATCTTAATTTCTCCTCCCACGGGCGCACCACCTGTGAGAGAGGCCAAAGGGGTCGGGTGCAGTGTGGGATGGGTGGTGGCTGAGGGAGAGGGCCCTGGCGATATGATCCTCGGTTGCAGAAGCTGGCTCTTGGGACGTGGAATGTCACCTCTCTGGTGGGGAAGGAGCCGGAGAGGTTGAGAGCTTCCGGCTACAAATAGTCGGTCTCATCTCGACGCATGGCTCTGGTTCTGGAACCAGTCTCTTTGAGAGGGGCTGGACATACTTCCACTCTGGAGTTGCCCACCGGAGTATGCCTACTCCAGTGGGCAGGAGTAGGCATACTTGTTGACCCCCATCTAAGCGCCTGTACGTTCGGGTTTACCCTGGTGAACGAGAGTGTAGCCTCCCTCCGCCTACAGGTGGGGGGATGGGTTCTGACTGTTGTTTGTGTTCACCGGCCGAATGACAGTTCAGATTACCCACCCTTCTTGGAGTCCTTGGAGGGGGTACTGGAGAGTGCCCCTCCTGAGGACTCAGTTGTTCTGCTGGGGGACTTCAATGCTCATGTGGGCAATGACAGTGAGACCTGGAGGGGCGTGGTTGGTAGGAACAGCCCTCCCAATCTGAACTCGAGTGGTGTTCTGTTGTTGGACTTCTGTGTTCTTCACAGATTGTCCATAACAAATACCATGTTCAAGCATAAGGGTGTCCATATGTGCATTTGGCACCAGGATACCTTAGGTTAAAGTTCAATGATCGACTTTGTCAGTGTTTCGTCGGATCTGTGGCCGTATGTCTTGGATGAAGAGAGTTGCGGAGGTGCGGAGCTGTCCACTGACCACTACCGGGTGGTAAGTTGGCTCCGTTGGTCAGGGAGGATGCCAGTCAGACCTGGCGGGCCCAAACGTGATGTGAGGGTCTGCTGGGAACATCTGGCAGAGTCTCCTGTGAGACGGAGGTTTAACTCCCATCTCTGGCAGAACTTTGAACATGTTCCTGGAGAGGTGGGGGACATTGAGTCTGAGTGGACCATGTTCCATGCCTCCATTGTCGAGGCAGCTTATCGGAGCTGTGGCTGCAAGATTGTCTGTGCCTGTCGCAGCGCAAACCCTCGAACCCGTTGGTGGACAACTTCGGTGAGGGATGCTGTCAGGCTGAAGAAGGAGTCCTATCAGGCCTTTTTGGCCTGTTGGACTCTGGAAGCAGCTGATGGGTACCGGCAGGCGAAGCGGCTTGTGGTTGTTGAGGCAAAAACTTTTAATTTAATTTAGATTTCAATTAAATCTGTTAATCAAAGGTCTTAAATGTTATGAAAAGGCTATATGTAGTTATCAGACCTGCAATGATGAGGAGGCTTAAACAGTTTTAATGACAGGTTTTGATCTGCAGATCAGCGGTCTGTAGATCGGCAGGGATGAGTTCAGCCATGATGTGGTCAGACAGTCCCAGATGTGGACCTGCATCAGCCTTGTATGCCCCTTTGATGTTACAGTAGACCTGATCCACAATATTTTTGTCTATTACCTTTTTAGAACATGACAGCAATATAAAAATGGTGATTTTACATAATATTGCCCCTTTAAATATAAGCTAACTTGTGAACATCTTGGCCTGGGCGTGGCCCATAAAACCAAACCACAAAAAAAGTGTGTAAGATGCTTTTTTTCTTGTCTTACACACAAAAGTACAATAATGTGTACTTTTTCATTGTTGGTTGGTTCAGTTTTTTTCTTCTTTTAAATGAAGTGGTTTTTTTTTATTTACTCAGGTTTTCTTTTTTTCTCACTGTATTGCATCTCTAATATTTCACAGTTCAGTTCACCATGTGTGTGTTTGTTGATGCATTTGCATGACAGGATTGTAACTTTATATTTTCCAGTAATGACTCAAGCTGTCTATAAAAACAATTCAAAGATCCACATCCTTTCTCCTTGTAAATATATCAGGCTTTTATTCAACATTAACACAGAGCTGGGGAAACATTGCACTCCAAGTTCTCTAATTACAATGCAACTAATCTATTATTTCATCCCCATGTGGGATTACTTTCATCTTTCCCATTAAGATGCACATTTTGTTTGGATACTCAAATTACAAACCCCATATTAAATCTGACTGCGCAAAAGACATTGATCATATCCCCGATAGCTGCACTCCAACTTTGATTTAATTTGCACTTCCATTAATATCTATGAGACGTCCAATTGTCGTCTTGGGCATATTGATGGTATTGTAAGCCTTGCCTTCATATAATGTTCCCCAGCGGCAATGCGGAAATGTTACAGAGAATTAGGCCGAGGAGCAGGCTCAGTGGAACTGGCACTGCAGTTGAAAATTCATTATCTTAATAAATAGAAGAGGAGAGGAAAAAAATAAAGATTCTTAAGAGAAATTTCTTTCTCCTTTTTCCTCTCTTAACAAAAACACAAAAAAGCCTCTTGCTTTGGCTCCAGTGCAAATGACTGAATCTTAGCAGCTGCTTAGGCTCTTTCTGACACTCTGAGAAGTCTTTAGAATGTCCTTGATGTTTCAATAAAAAAAAACAACTCTCCTGCTGCAGACTTAAACCCATACACAGGCCAGTCAGAAATGTACATACATTCCTTACTGGCATGAATTGCATAATAATTTTCTTGGGAAAGATGAACTGGCTGCATGAGTTAAAACTTTCAGTTCTAACCCACTCTGCCAAAAAATTAAGCAAAATTATGACTCTTGGGTGTTTGGACTTTTAGTTTTCTGGTCTCCAAACACCGAGCTTAGCATAAAGCCCAGTGAGGAGGAGCAAATTGGGGAAACGCAGGTTTAAAAGCCAAATGTGACAGCTGCAGTATAGGAGCATTTAGATTCAAACTGAATGACAGTGGTGAACCACCGAACCTGCTATGTTGTAAAAAAGTAGGAATTACCAACACATCTGTACCTAAAATGCACCGATGCAGGTTTGCTTGCTTGGGTACTATCCTATTGACAATCACTGAGGTGCAGTGGCATTTCTGAGATGGGCAACATCTTATAGGGGTTGGCCCCCTCTCCCACCTGCCATCAACTGGAGGATCTGAATGTGAATAGTGCCTAATAGTGGGTCAGCCCTGTGTGGAAACTATCATGTGCTGCGGTTTTTTTTTTTTATCATTTTTTTCTCCGAAGAGTTTTTGCGGCACTAGTGGCTCGTATTTTTTGTGATGGTAGGCTGACAGGAAGGGGGAAGAGGAGGGGGAAGAGGGGCGGCAAAGGTCGCCGGGACTGGGAGTCGAACCCGCGACGTCCGCGTTGAGGACTAAGGCCTCCAAACGTGGGGCGTGCTAAACCCCTGCGCCACCACAGCACGCCCCAACTATCATGTGCTTAATAAACATGGATGTTTATTCAGTTAAAAATGTTAATTACGAAAAAAATAAGACCTCCAAATCATAATGCAGCAAATAGAGCGGCTGCTCCCTCCATCTTTTTGTCATGTTGGGGTCTAGTTTCTTAGCCCACATGCAGAACACCAC
This sequence comes from Alfaro cultratus, assembly GCA_903066825.1. Lineage (NCBI taxonomy): Eukaryota > Metazoa > Chordata > Actinopteri > Cyprinodontiformes > Poeciliidae > Alfaro > Alfaro cultratus. Next base: position 3,935 of record CAEFZX010031736.1, read on the forward strand.
AGGAGAATGAATAATCAGTTAAAGATAGTTTATTGAGAGAACAAGAATATGATGGACGGAGGGGATCGGTTCCCAGGGGGCGGCTCTTGTAGTGGACGGCACATTATGGAGATAGCAGAGAGGTGGTGAGTTCAGGGTTGTCGGAAAAAGGAGACGTGAGTAGATAAACAGACTGATCTTACTTGCGGTGAGGATGATCTCGGTCAGGGAGGGTTTGACTGTTGGGTCAGGTTGGGTCGGGTCTTTGGTCTCTTTGAGATCCAGGTTCCAGGGGACAGGCTCGGTTGAGCAGATCCGGATGGAGGTATGGAGGCTGCGGTGGAGGACGGACAGGTAAGTTCTGGCGGAGTGGTGACAGAGGAGCGATCCGACTGCCTGTCGGAGTTTCCAGAAACGGCTTGATCTGACTGAAGGAGCGGGAAAGGGACTTGGGCAACCAGTGGGTAACTTCTATGGCGTCAAGAGGAGATAGGTTCCAGAAAACCGTGGGGGAGATCCTCTCACAGAGGAAACTCAGCATCTCGAGGAGGGCACCTGAAGGAGGAGGACAACGAGAGGAATTACTCAGGAGGTTTCTCAAGGAATCAACTAGAGGCTTACGCTGGGAGGCTCTGACTACCATTGCTGGCAAACACTCAGGCGTCGAAGAACTGGCAGTCAGCTCCTCTTGAGCTCCCGGAATGATGAGAAGATGTGCAACAGGTGCGCAGGACACCGGCACACCCCTCCAGGAAGGGCAGCCTCTGGCGCCATCTGGTGGATGGATTATATAGCAGCAAAAAATCCATAAAGAAAACCAAAAACCCTGGAACCCAACACTTTTATCAAACGCCTCTTTTTTTTTGTTTAGTCTTTTATCGATTAAAATGAGTCCACACACTATCACTACTACTTCTACATTGTCATCCGTGTTTGTTTATTCTAAATTCATGTAGGGCATGTTGGGGTTTTATGGGATTTTCTTCTGGAATCGGGATGTTTGTGAGTGGAATTGGTTCGTGTGTGGTGTGTTGCTCCTGCCGTGTGGCTGGACACAAGAATTGATTGAACTTGTTGTACTTTTATCGGCTCATTTGTGCTCACAGAGGTTTGGGAAATTGGCCGGCAATTCTTAAATCATGCCATGTGAACCAGACTTAAGACTCACAAGCTCTACTCCTCTCCTCTCGTCTCGACCACTGCCATAACGCTCTCTGACTCTGGTCGCTATGGTAACGTTTAAACATCCCTTCAAAATAAGATACAGAAGCGGAACAAAAACGAACATTTTTACTCACGATAACTACAAATTAATGGGAGCCCTGAGCTTGGTTCTCTGCAACGAGATGGTCCCATCTGGGGAACAATGACACCCGAAATGTTCCTTATGCGCAGGTTGCTCATGGCCTCTACCTGGCAAAGCAGTTTGAAGGCTTCATTGCCTCATCAACGAGCCGGTCAAAGCATATCATGCAGAGCGGGCTTGGTATGTGGGAATCACCTACCGGTCCGGGATAAATCCATTCTCCCATCTCTTCTCTGGGCTTTTCTCCCAGAGCCAGCCCAAGCCTCCATGGGGCCCCAAGCAAAATTTTGTTTTAGGTTCCTCTATTTCTGCTAACAATGTGGATTTCTGGAATCAAAAGTTAGAAGATTAGATCATTCGCACACCTGCTATAAATTTATTGCATCTCTGATGGTGCTGTTTGCATTATACCCTATGCATGTATAATATAGGATACATTTATCAGCCAGTCAATTTCTGGGTTAATTTTGGGGGATCGGTGATCGGCTGATACTTACATGTGAAGCCCATATTATGTTGCCAACTTTCTTGCTACATTTAGTGACATTTCAGACAAAAAAGTTGGTATCGGCCAAAATCAAAATTGGCAGGTCAGGCTCCTTGAAGATTGGTAACCGGCCAGAAAACTGCCATTGGTGCAGCCCTACACACATATTCATGGCATTCTATGATTAAATTAATTTCTCTTAAGCGTAAGTCCACTAGCTAAAAATTTTATTTACACCAGGTGAGTTTATCTCCCCTGAGAATGTGGACCGGTACCGGGTTGATTCTGAGCCTTGAAATAATTTTAACAGAAGTTTCACTTAACTTAGAAGTTGATGTAAAAATATTGTTTGTCTTAGCCTCATAAATGATCAGCAGCAAACAACATATCACCAACTACAGCTTAGAGCAGCTCATTGATATATTGATGCAGCAGCCATGTAGCCTGATGGAAAACATTTTGCTAGACAATATCAAACATTGAGAAGTTTTAATTATTGTTATCAAACGTTATCAAACATGTCGTTTAGAAGCCAAAAGTACCTCAGAAATATACAGAGTCAATCATAAGAATCAACTCATTTCAAGTTAAAACTCAGCTTCACACAAAGACCCTAGCATAAATGTTTGGCTGTTGAACTGAACCGTTCAAGGTCGCTATGAAGCTAATTTTCGATAAGCAGCTTCACAGATCTTTTTTTAAACATTATATTACAAAGACATTCTAAGACAAACCTTTATCTTGGCTTTTTTCTATTCTTCCTCTTTTCTTTCTCTATGAAGGATATGTCCTTTTTTGAAACATTGTTTTGCTAACTTATCTTCTACCGGAGCTTTGGACGTTTGGACGCGCACTGCTCCTTGCACGGGAGCTCATATTACCAGCGAAGCGTGCGTGACCTACAGCGGCCACCAGGGGCCCCCCAAGAGCAGTTTATTTATTTTTTCTTTTTGTCCATAAAATAATGATTTCTACATACATCATCAAATATATTATTGTAAAAACAAATCACTTCATGATTAAATTGTATGTTTTTGTCATTATAATGACAGAAATTGTTACAAAAAAAAAAAATCAGCTATACTGAGGGGGTCCCTTGGTGGCCCTGGGGCCCTAAGCGGCGGCTTAGTTTGCTTATGCCTTCGGCCGGTCCTGGTTTCTCCCCTCGCAAAGAAACTTTCCAAAGACATCTGATCTGTTTCTTACTCATTTTGCTCTCTTCTGGGATCAATGTTGGCGCGCAAGAGAATCCGATTAAAGGATTTTCAAAATAAAAGATCCTCCAGACTCAAATAATACATAAAATGGAAATATTTATTTTTTGTGGGGCCCAGTACCAATTGTTCCACGGACCGGTTACTGGTCCGTGGCCCGGGTGTTGTGGACGACTGCTCTAGTTCGTTCGTCATTAGGTCCAAAGGTGATAACTTCAGTTTTGTTTCTGTTTAGCTGGAGAAAGTTTTGGCACATCCACACATTTATCTGTTCTAAGCATTTATTCAGTGATTGGAAGGTTCAGAGTCACCTGGTAACATCATAATGTAGAGCTGTGTATCATCCGCGTATTTATAATAGCTAATTTTATTTTCTGTTATAACCTGAGCTAGTGAGAGCATATAAATATTGAATAAGAAGTGTCCTAGGATTGAACCTTAGGGTACATCACATGTGACCTCTGACCTCTTTGATGAGAAGTTTCCAATTGAAACAAAGAAATCCCTGTTCTTTATGTAAGATTCAAACCTGTTGAGCACAGGGACAGAGAGTCTGACCCAATTCTCCAGTCGATTCAGTAATATGTCATGATCAACAATGTCAAAAGCTGCACTGAGGTCCAACAGAACCAGCACTGTGGTTCTTCCACAGTCTGTGTTTATATGGATATCATTGAACACTTTTACAAGGGCAGCCTTTGTGCTGTGGTGAGACCGGAAACCAGACGGGAATGAGTCAAAGCGGTTGGTTATAGTTAGGAAGCTATTTAACTGTTGAAACATCTTTTTCAATAATTTTGCTGATGAATGGGAGGTTGGAGGTCAGCCTGCAGTTCTGCAGTAGTGATTTGTCCAGATTGTTCGTTTTTTATCAGTGGTTTGATAACTGCTGTTTTCAAAGCCTGGGGGAAAACGCCAGATGAGAGCGATGAGTTTACTATTTGGATCAGATCAAATCATGGCAGAAATATTTACAAAAGGGAGCGCTGCAATTCCTTTGGTGTGCAGTTGCTCGAAGGTAAACTTTGCCTCTTATATGCACAACAATACCAGTTTAGACTTTAAGCTATTTGCTAAAAACTGAGGTGTATAACATTAAAGCATGCATGTCTGCAACTGTATCTAAGAGTGATGTAAGTACATGACTGAAAATAAATAAACAAGCATGCACATGCTAATATGTCAATAATAACAATATGTTACTCTATAAATGAGTGCAATGAAAATTAGACTTAAGTAACTCAGACTTGAGTATTGTAAAGTCTAATGGCTACAGGGTACAGTCATTGCTGGTTACAGGTGAGGGAGACACACAGGAGGAAAAAGACAAGGATCATGACAAAAATCTGATGTTTTTTTTTTTTTTCCCTCCCCCCAGGGGGCTTTTTGCGGGCTCTAGTGTCCCTTATTTTGACAGTAGGCTGACAGGAATGGGGTAAGGAGACGGGGGAAGACATGCAGTAAATGTCGACAGGTCCGGGAGTCGAACCCGCGACGGCCGCTTCAAGGACTCAAGGCCTCCAAATGTGGGTCGCACTATCCCCTACGCCACCACAGCACGCCCATCTGATGTTTTTTTAATGAGGTGCAGACAAAGAAACATTAGACTTAATGCTGCCAAGCTTAAGCTGAGAAGAGAGCCTGTGCCCTATACTGGAAAACAGCAGAAGGGCTTCGCATTGACAAAGGACAAATGTTACAATTTTAATTCTCCCCGAAACAAGTCTACCAAACTATCACCCTTAGTCACTCTAAATCCAAATAAGCCACTGCTACCCCCCAACTCAATGTTTACACTCACACTGGAAATGGCTAAAAACAGATTCACAATTATACCACTATACAGCTTTGAAAAGCTGAGGTGGAGCCTCCTGCACAACCAACAAGAATGCAGCAAGTAGTTTGTATCTATAAGTCAACCATGCAGACAAAACACTTGTCTTTCCCAGCACACATTGTGCATTGTAAAACCACCTGACCAAATGTGTTGGAGAGCCGATTTGGTTGCTAGACTGGGCATTGTTGGAGTTTCTAGGTGAGGGGCACTGCCTGCTGATTGATGATGGTACATTCTAGAGGTTTTTGAAACGGCTTGTCTTCCAGACACCAAAAAATATTAAGTTGTTGACACAAATAGAAGCACTTTTTAGAAGCAGTAGAAACCCAAGTTTATACATGGTGCAAAATCTGTAAGTTATGATTGGTTGATGAATATGTTCACTTATTTATTTTACTTCTCAAACAGGGTATTATGGACAACTCCAATATAGTTCAGTTTTCAAAATGGAGATAAGTTAAAAAATCTTCTCCACCCTGCTGCATGAGAAAAAGCAAAATTAATTTAAAGTGAACACAATCCAACTTTAGCCATACGCTGTGATAGATAAGCATTTTTCTTTTTGTTTTTGTTTTTCTTCCTGATTTATATTTCATGTTGATTAATGAAGTGTCAGCTGAGTACTGCTCCCTCCCTTTGTTGAAACCTTGACATGCTGTTATCTATAGGGAAAACACCAAGAGATGTGCGTTATGGTGTAATTAATGCAGTCATGAAAATGGAGGGGGAAAAAAACTGTTGTGTGCAACATGACCAAGACAATGACGGGTTGCATGGAGCAAGAAGATGCATTGTTAGGTGACTTGTTCTTTGAGCCCCTCAGCCCCAAACCCAGTCTACCACTTCTCCCCTCAACAGTGGACCCTTCAGGAAGTGGCGGCTGTGAAACAAATCTGTTTTTATACTGCAACTCCTTTCCTTCTTAAGCTTTTCCACAGCGGATGACACAATTTTCCACTCTGTTTGCAAAGGGGTGGGCTCCGCATCTCCTTCAAGTCTGCCAGAGTGATTCATTTGGAGGTCATTAAAAAACTCATCTTTTGAAAGCGCTTTGCCTGTTCAGGTGGCAAAGCCTGTGCAGGAAGGGGGAGATGTGTCGTAAATAAAGTCAGCTACGTTTCATATGCCATAAATAGGGGACACCTAAGGACCTTGCATGATTGCAGACATCTAATCATTTAATTTATGCGCGTCTAAAGGGGGCCCTCATTAACATTCAAGTAGCACTCATCTGTCTAGTGAGGATCATTTGGAAGGCTGCATCGCTCTCAGATGGAACACATCTATTTGGGCAACACAGCATGGCTACGCTCGGCAAGCACCTTCTCTTTCTCCTTCAGTGTCACAAGAGACACATCATGTCTCTTGTAGCTTACAGAGTGTGATATGTGATCCAGTGGTTTGTGTTGCTTTTAATGAGGGGAGTCTGAGAAAGTTAAAACGATATTTTCGAAGTCACAATGCAGAGTTGTGAGTGATGGTCCTAATGGTGGAGCAAAAAACATTCAGACAACTTTTTTTTCCAAGTCAACTGGGCATAGAAAAAGCTTATTTTTATTTATATATGATCAACAGCTTTTTAATTGATGATGGTAACATTAAGGGAGCAATCACATCTTTAATGTTCACACCCAAAGCCAACTCAGTGACTTTGTCGCTACATTTAACAATTTTTCAAAGAAAATCAGTGTTCAGCTAGAAAATTGCAATCAGTGCACGCCTAGAATCTAAAGAAAAGTATAAAATAAATATTTTTTATATTCAGAACATCAGCATCATCTTTGGAATTCTCCCTTTGAAGATTCTTTGAAGATCCTTGTTAGGGTGTATAACAGAGTCAGTACAAAAGGCAGGAGTGGTTGCTACTGTTACGTTCCGCTACCCTCACCCTGGCTCGTTCTTTTTTTTTTTTTATTTTTTTTTTTTTATTACTGGTTACGGGAGAGTAGGGCCGCAACAATAAGTGCGCATTAATGTAGACCAAAGGAAAGAGAACAAAAATAAACAAAACACAGTGTGGTGGGGGCTTACCTTAGGTGTCCGATCAGAGTTCCTACTCCAGCTGACATCCGTTTGAGAAGGGCGAGCCCTCGCGATCCAGCGTCCATGAGACGCTCCGCTTAATAGTTCATATTTTTTTTGTCTTTAAATGTGTAGTTTTTCTCTTTTCCTAAAAACGCACCTCTCGTGATTTCGCTGGTGGTTGGTCTTGGCAGGCGCGTAGCTCCCGGTGCTATAATTCTTTAGCGTCCAGCCGGATGTCCAAAAACAAATCAAAACAAAAGCAAACGAACTTCATCCCGGCCAAAAACTTCCGACGCCCCCCTCTGGGTGGATCCGTCCCGAGGTGAAGGTTCTCTTTTCAGTCCAGAACCTTCCCGCACCGTACCTTCAATTAATTTTCTTGCAAAAACTCCGCTGCTGCCGCAGCTTAGTACACACCACCATCACTCATCACACTCATCACTCATCAAACCATCAAACTCAGGTGCGCCACCAGCCCAATTAAAAACACTTGAGCTGGCCGTGCCCCACACCCCCAGTGAACCGTCAAAGGTGCCAAAAAATAAAAACAACAAATAAACAATCAGGAGATAGAAGAAAAATATGAGCATGTAACACTACTCCATCGCAAAGGATACACAGGAAAAACAAGCTATAGAGGAATTGAAGTAAATTGTTTACCTAACAATCTTGTTTATGGAGTGTAGAAGAAAGCCGGTCATAATAAGCAATAACTCAATTAATTGCATAATAAATTAAAAGGAGCTCGATCATTTCAATTCTGATTTTGTTTACAGAGACATCATAATACATTTTATTTATGGTTTTGGTTGTGTGGGAATTTATTTCCGTTTTAGTTATTGTTTTTGGTCGTTTTGCTTATTTCTGCAGTCATTTCTGCCTGTACACATCAGGCTTTACAATGCCCAAGTCTGTGCTAATTGATTAAATTTTTTTCTGCACTCATTTATAGGTTTTTTATGGATAAATTAATATATTGCATGCAATTGCTTGTTATTTGTTTATTTGCTTATATCTAGTCATTTTGAACTTATCACTCCTAGGTATATATACAGTATATATTACAAACTTTGTATTTATTACCTAAGATGGAGCAATTCCCCTTTGGAGGTCAATAAAGTATATTCTATTCTATTCAATTCTATTCTATTTTGGAATATTTAAGATATCTTCAGTTGCAGTGTTAAGCCTTTTTTTTTAAAGAATTAAAGTTTATTGATCTTTGAGAGGGAGCGCTTGTATTATTATTCATTATAAGTATGTTTCCTATAAATGGTCTCAAAACGTTATTGTTTATCGCGATAAATTCTGGAATAATTTATTTGCTTAGTGAAATTTGTTAATGCTATGGATATATGATTCTTTCCTCTTTCTCTTTTATCTGCTTGAATGCACACACATACACACACGCGTACATGTTAAGAAAATGACTTCAGTGGAACGCCCTCTTTAGGGCGTAGCTTGGGCCTAAAAAGGGAATTTAATCATATTTTTCGGTGCCACTCTGCATTTGTCCCTTAAGGACTCATGGTAGTGGTCTGGCAGTGAAACAGTAAACTATTTCTCTTTTGTTGTTACTTATTTTTAAATTGGACGGATGATTTTAACTGTTTTCTTGGTTATTTAAGACGATACCTCCCAAAAAGAGTCCAGGAGAACATTACTGTGACAACCTTGTACCCTTGTATGAGTAAACCAATGCAGGACCTTCTTTATACAAAACAACAGCACTAATGCATCTCTATGACTTTTAGGATTATCATTTTAGATAACAGGAAAATATAGTTTTATGGACCGCAATAGATGTAATAATCAGCTGCACTGTTCCTCTCATCAGATTTGGTGAAAAGTTCACATACTGGGTTAAGGTCAGAAGTTTACTCCTCATTCTGGGAGAACTGTATCAATCTCATTCTTTAAGGTTAGGTGACAAAGGTTTTTTTTAATGACCTTGTTTTCCCTGATGCACAAGGAGCGAAGCGAAGCCTGCTCCTCTCTCCATAGGCAGGATCCAGCAACATTTTGATGTCTCTAACAAGAACACAATAAATTGTTCCTCATTATTCAGTAATTAAATCCAAAGTGCTGGGTCCCCACCCCCCTGTGCCATGCTCTAAATCACTACCCTCCTCTCCGTTTCTCCTCCTGCTGTCCAGGTCTTTAATTTCCTCTATGCTGGTGGGGGGGGAAGGGTTTAGAGGAGTAAGAGAAGGTGGACAGGGGTTGTAGAAAGCGTAGCTTCATGGTCTTTATCATTCCCTTTTGCTACTATCCCTGCTATGCCCTCCTCTTCATTCCATCTAAAGGGCACCACCTGGTTAAAGAAGGGAGGGATTGCCTGAGTAGAAATAACAAGGATCCAGTCACATTCGTCATGTGTAAAAAACTGGTGATTGGTGTCTTTTGGTGGGGGGCAAAAGAGGTCCTTCTTCCTCTGCTCTTAATTGTTTAAATGAGGTCATTAATTGAAGACAGACTCAAATCACCTGTCATTTCAGCTGGGAATCACTCTCTGATTGAAAGGCATCATAAAAACAAGCCCAGGGCCCTGGCTGTTTTTTTTTCCATCTCACCCACTGGGAGTTCCCTTTGTGCCTTCACAATTTCTCCCCATGCGCCTGCGGCTCTCTTTTAACTTTCCTCATGGTGGAGCTTAGGCGGGGCGGGTGACACAAATCCGCATGCGTGGCCCAAATATAGACACGAGGCAGTCAGGGTTGTTGGACATAATGACTGGAGGACATTGTAAGGAGGCATTTCTTTCTGCCATGTTACTAGCATGCCCCTGATCTAATTGAGAAGGATGCTCACATATGCCACTGTCTATACATGACAAAGAGGTCAGGTCATTTCAGAGGGTAATTGTGAAATTGGTATGTAAACTACGACAATAGAAGAAATGATAAAAAGCTTAGGACAGATGACAAATTTCTTGACAGAAATTGAATAATTTCAGATGCATTCTGCTTCCTTCTTGCAATGAATATTTGGTAACACTTTATTTTATGGGTTGTGAATAAGACTGTCATGACACTGTCATAAACATGACATAACACCTGTCATGGACATGAGTAAGTCTTCATAAATATTTATGACTGTTGTCATAAAGTGTCATTCGGTAAATCATGACACTTTTAATACAAAGTTGACATTATTCAAAATGTC
>CAEFZX010031741.1:0-22451 GCA_903066825.1 Alfaro cultratus
TGAGACGTGTTAAGTTACATTAAACTTGCGTCTTCCTCGACACACATATTCCACCTGTCTCACTCTTACCTTTTCTGCTCGAGCGCCCCTGGCGGTCGTGAGAAAAAAATGCATAAATAAGCCACATCGTTGTATAAGCCGCAGGGTCGAAACCGTGTGACAAAAGCCTCTGCTTATAGTCCGGAAATTATGGTAATTAGCCTTGCTGAAGTAATGTCCACCAGTCAGCAGCACTGCACTGTCAATTCCCTCAGTTGTGCTCTCTCAGTGACTTATTAAGGCCAGCTGCAAGAGCCACCACAGCTGAGTCACTGCACCCTTTCCTCCAGTCAGCTTCCTTCTGCCCCCATTCGCTCTAATTTCAGATGGCATCTATGAACTCATTTAACTTTCTGTGAAGACCAGGCAAGATAGCATGTTGGGTGAGAAGGACTGAATTATGTCTGAGGAAAGCATCCTGGGTTTCCTCAGGATGCCCAGTTGTGGGCTCATCAGCTAATGTTTAGGTAAAAAAATGTTTCTCAGAAAATTAAGGTTAAAGCAGAGGCTGACGTCCCAATAAGGACCCCGGGGAGGAGACCTCATAATTATTCTCCTGGCTTTTAATTACTCAGCCATGTGCTGTTTGAGTCATTAGTTTGATGACACTCCAACATGTGTTTTCACAGAGTTGAAGCTGTGGGGAATATTTGAGATCTTTGTCTTTTTAGGTGGCCACCTGTTACATGAGATGACAACCTATTTTTATAATTTTTTTTCATAATTTTGTTCAGATACCAGAGCAGATAATGAGGATGTATCTGAAAGAAATGAAGCTTAATTATCCAGCAGCATTTGTGCTTGCGGGCAAAACATCCTTTATTACAACTCAGTCACCTAATTTATTGTTTGTTTATGATTTTTTTTTTGGGAGGAGGCTTTGTATTTGGAGCAGAATGGAGTCCAAATACATGCAGAGACAAATCTCCCCCATGGGGTCTAAATGAATTGAGGCAAGATTATGACTAATCTCTAAGGTTTTAATTACCGGGACAGGTGCTGGGACCAATCGTTTATTTAATGCCAGAAATGGCAGATCAGAATGATTTTATACAATTATGCACACTTTTTTTCCCCCTTCACTGTGGAGCTTACTGCAGAAATTATGCAGCATATTTGATAAGTGCGCAGATATAACAATCGTGCATGTGTGTGCATTTTTAATCTCACACCCTAACAGAACATCTTCAATCACTGTAACCTCAGTGGAGCTCATGAAGACAAATTCAAATATGCGCTCGTTTTTCTCCGTGAACCTGCACTTTATATGCACAACAACTTCTCTGCTATACACAAACAGAAAAAAATTGGTACTTAAATTATTAACAAACTAATTACAAGCTGCAGGGTTATGTTTGTGGATGCGTAATGGAGCTTGTCTCCTGTTGAGCTGGAGTCTGTGAGCGTAGTTTAAAGACAACGGCATTAGAGTTTGAAGATTATTACCGTGTGCTGCGGTGGTATGGAATGAAGGTCATAAAAATGGCATATCTGGACCTCAGTTGAAATTAGGTTGGTGGTTGGTGTGGTTTCAAATGCAATAAACATGAGAACAGTGACTCCCATTGGAAATATTAAATGTTGGTCTGAAAAAGAGAGTTCATACTCATCAGGAAACACAAATATGATGTAATATTTCAATGAATGCCTCTGATACCTAGCTTCAAAATGGAGTTTTAAAGCAAAAATATTGGGCTTCTGAAAAGTATGTACATTTCTTTGCACTCAATACTTAATTGGGCATCTTCTTGCATGAATTACTGCACCAATGCACCACATAGAGGCCATCATCCTGTGGTACTGCAGAGGTGTAATGGAGGCACAGATTGCTTTGAAAGCTGCTTTCAGGTCATCTGCCTCACTGGGTCTAGTGGCTCCATTTTCATCTTTGTAACAGCCTATGGATTTCCTAGGACATCCAGGTCAGGGGAGTTTGTTGGCCAATCAAGAACACCACAGTCACTGAACCAGATTTGGTACCTTTGGTGGTGTGAGCAAGGGCCAAGTCGTACTAGAAGATAAAATCAGCAACTCCATACAGTTTGTCAACAAAGGGAAGCATGAAGTGCTGCGTTGACTTTGGACTTCAGAAAACAAAGTGGACCAACACCAGCAGATGACATGGCAGCCCAAACCATCACTGACTGGAAACTGAAAACTGAAAGCGGAGTCTGAGCCATTGCAAAACAGTCCACTCCCTTATCTCCCTAGCCCACTTAAGACATCTCTGACATTGTCTCTGGTTAAGGTTATGTGTTTCACTTTCTGAAATGACTAGCAAGAAATATTGATCTTATGAGATGTATTACCTCATAAAGACCCCAGTGAACGTATTTTGATTTGGAAAACATATAGCCTTTATGACTCTTAAGAATACTTAAAAATATTACTAAATGTTATACATTGCTAAAAATATTTCTTATATGTGCATTTCCCAAAGAAAAATTCTAGATCCAGATAATGTATCCCCTATGTTACAAAAAAGCTTTGCATATTCCCAAACCATAGGGTAAATGTGCATAATATAGGGGTAAACGAGCAAGAAGAGCAAAGTGGTGAAATAGGATTGAGCCTGGGCATTTTTAATTCTTTATGCCACATTGTCTTCAGGAAACGGCATGTATTTCTTCTTTTACTCGGTTTATTTTTAATTCATCCCACATTTGCACCTCCCAACAGACAAGGACATCAATTTTCTCTACAAAGCAGATGTGTTTGTGCTGCATATCTTGGTTCTCCTCCTCCATTAAAGCCCATGCTTTGTTGAGAGAGCACTTTAAAGAAAATTAAAGCAGATGATCTGATTATTCATGATTGATTCCAACCCAAACTTATTGTGATTTATTTCCCCTATTCTAAGCCATCTTTTTCCATCTGCAGACTGTGTGCACCACTGCTGTGCTAATGCCTTTGGTTTCAAAACTATTGAATACGTGTTGCCAGGGCCAACTGTGAACTCATGCCCTGATGCATGAAAATGTTGTTGTAACTGCTATAAATGCCATGCCTTTTGTCCTGTGTTGAGCTATTATCTCCTGGCAGTGAGCAGAGAAATAACAGCTTTGTTGACTTGGTTTTGATTAGTGCAGAACAAAACTACATCAATGACGTGCTCACATAATCACAAACTGACTCACGTTTTGTATATGTTTTGCATAAATAGAAATCCACACTTCACTTTTTAACTGCACGGCCTATACACTTTCCATCTCTGATCAGCTTGACAGTCTTTTGCAAGACAAGTTAAAAAGCTTATCTGTTCTTCCTAACTGCATTTTTTAATGACACTGACCTTCTGAAACCAACTTTATTCCTAAAGTCAATAGAGTTCTGCTATTAAAGAGGCTTTTATTACTGCAAATATTTTTTCTCTTCCCACAGTCACAATAAAAGTGGAAATACAAAATAAAATTATTGTGACAATGAAAATGTTGGTGGAAGAGATTAACACAAAATAAACTCTCTTTTTGGTACTTAGTAGCTTCTGTCCTTTCTGAGTAAACAAGATCTAGAGCAGCAGATCTAGATCTTGTGAACAAACCAACATAGCTGAATCAGTTTTTCATTTGTCTTGGCAGTAAGTAATTGGGTCAGCATCAAACTTCCTCAAATAGACATCCTTAATTCAGTTAGTAAATTCCTCACTTCTTAACTTGTTCTGTTCTTGTTCTGTCATTTTTGTTTCTTTTTTCCTCTTTTCATTTTCTTCTCAAAGATGTCAATACATTGTTGAGGTAGCTGTGCTAGCTGTGGTATGTTAAAAATTGACTGATGTTCTCAGATAATTTTTGTAAACTTTCTATTTGTGTGCAACTGGAATGTATAAAATCTAAAGCCACAAAGGACAACTCATATGAGAGGAATAGTGAATTTTAAGCTTTTGTCAGAATGTTGACACATTTCATGTCTGTGTTTGAAGAACTGAAGTCCAATATATGGAACAACTTCATAATAATCTAATCTAATATCAGCAAAGTATGTGAGTTACTGATAGTGCTCCTAGATGTTGCACAGTGCATATTAGAACCAAAAATGTACTGTGTACAACAGCAGCAGCAAGTTATTTAGGCAGGGCCATCAGTCTTTTTCCACAATAACTGATTGACTAACCATTCGGAACAGACTTTTAAGCTTTATACAAGGTCAATGTGTACCACATGCCATCAAGTAATTATTAGTTGAATTAACCAGGAAGAAGAAGAAGGAACCACTTTAAGCATTTGGCATCCTGTGGTGAGTGAAATTTCATTAATGGTTCACATATGCAGATTAATGCTTATTGTGTGGAACATTTCTAAATGTCAAAAGAAGGGGTTCATTCTGGCCTTGCTGAAGATTACATTGCACATGACAAGAAATTAATGGTTCTTTGGAGAATGGATTATGATGACAGTTCTTTAGAGCACCATTATGCAAAACCATGTCTCTTGGTGATTTTTTTTGTGCTCAACATTTAACAGGAATTTTTAAAAAGTTTTTTTTTCGGGGAACTGAAATATTCCTATTCTGTTGAACTCTTTCTGGTTCCAGTTTCCTGCTTTATTTTTCTCTGTGCAAGGACGATTGTTTGACGCTAAAGCTGAAAACTGACGGCATGAATGCTGAAGTTAAGACATAAGGCTGGATCGTTTTACAGAGTTTGAAGAGGATTTGCTTTATTACAACACAAAAACACCAATAATGGTTGAGATTAGTGTTTGATGAGAAATAGCATTGTGCGAAGACTGTTCAGTCTCATCGACCTAAGCTGGCAGCTGTGGGTTTTTTTTGTTATTTTTTTATTGTTTTTTCCTCTGACTCGCTTTGGTCTCTAAGATGCGTTAAGAGAAATAACAAACCCTCTGACTTCTCCTGTTTTTCCCCCACTAATTTAGACTAGTCAATTCCTCTTCCACAGCAGTGCTTATTACTGTGGAACTGTTGGGAGTAAAGTGTTTCCTCTAGTGCACCAAAAGACTCTAGCTGCCACTTCTCACTTGTCAGGAGATTCACAGAGGTTTTCACGATTCCTCTCTCTCCTAGTCTCCTCCAATATTAGATCTCTGACTGATTTGCAGAAATCACTGAGGTAATAACAGACACATAATCCCCCTTTGAAAGTAGAAGTGTGGCTACTGATCTAATGGACCACATAGATCTCCTGAGAAGAGTAAGTCCATCCTTGGACATTCCTGTCACTTCCCACTTCCTTAGGTTAGTTCCTCTAACTGTTTGGTGTTTTATCAGACGGATAACAACATATCAAAATTATTTTCAGCAATTTTATATTTTTAGCATAATTTTATCTGTACTGACATTTCACCCCCTCTTCACCTGTATGAGTATGTTTAGCACACACATGCACACACCAACATGACCACCCTTCCTCCATGGGAAGAATGCCCACTTTTCCCTTGACACCTCATTCTGCCAGTCCTTCACCATTATGCCTCACCTTTGATCATGGATCACGGTGAAGAGTTTGGCAAGCCCTCAAAACCTTTTCTTCTTTCAGGCCAGACCTTGAGTATGTGGCATTACAGACGCTTGGCAAAGCCATCGGTTGATTCTGCTTTTGCCTTGAGCACCAGTGCTGGCCAAACAGATGCTGGCGAACGTGAGCTTTTTACTTTGTGTATGCATCAGTGTGCACTCATACTTCCAACTAACTCATCTAGTTATCTGTGCAAACTTCTGTTGCACTTGATGTTGCACTTCTTACATTTTATGGCCATGTGGTGATGGTAAAGTCAACTTCTTTTGTTTTTCCAAAATAATAGGAACGGGCTGCTTGCCTAATGGCTTTATAACCCTGAGAGGAAATACAAATATGGTGTTTACAAATTTAAAGTCCTTGTGTGTGATATAAGCACAGATTGCAGCAAAACTCTTTTTAAAGTGGTCCAGAAAAATTAAGCTAACAGACTAATTCAACCCTTTTCATATTTACTTTATGTTAAGTTGATTGCAGTTTTAAGGAACCTCTAATTAGCAGTCCATGACTTCCTCAAAAAATTACTGTTAGAGAAGTGTCGTACCCTGTTTTGTGTATTCACAGCAACAAGAGACACCTGGACTGCTCTTTCTTTGAATTATTCTTTGGCTGGGCTGCACTAATTTGTTTTTGGCAGTCAATAGATATCATCGGAAAGCAAAAAAAAAAAAAAACATGTTTAACAAGATGAACAATTGTTGCGGTACCAAAAGTTTTTCATTTTGTAAGACTTTTATGCATTGTTTTTGAAAATCTTGCATCAGTGAAAAATTCAACCTACAAAAATGTATGCAAAGTGGCAATTGCCTGTGCATATGGGCCAAATATGTAGAAAAATTAAACATAGAGATCAATTGGGTAAAACTAAATAGTGACCTTTTGACTAAACTCTTTACTGGTGTAAAAGCATTTAATTTCTTCTGATAATTGCTGAACAGTTTTCTACTTGCTTTCACTGATATTTTTCATCTGTTGCAATCAGTTCCAAGTCTTTGAGACTGGAAGCCCTCCTCGCCATCTCCCTCCACAAAACAACAGTCAAGGAAAACATATTGGTAAAATGAATAAGATACCAATACCCAAAATCTGCTTGGGTCAGAAAAAAAATCATTCTTTAAGTAAAGAATGAAGCATATAGATAACTTGGACTACTTTAATGAAGATCAGATCAGGTGGCAATCCAAAAGTACAGAAAAACACATCAAGAGTAGCAAACGTAGCTATTATAAGCACTGTCCGGGTAAAATTAAACACTCTAACATAAACATAGCAAGGACTTCAGGACAGGGTTGCAGTGAGTCAACAGCCTACAGAGGCAGACTATTTCCACTGTCCAGCCAACTGTGTTATTAACTCGCTCTGCAGTGAATCAATTGATAGGACTCCATGTTTCGCTGTGCATGTTCGCACTTGTGTCTGTGTGGCTTTTCTCCTTTTTTCGCTTCTCTAAGTCCCCTCTGACTGTTCAGGGTCAGTGGAGGCTTGTCCCTCTTGTTTTCCTCCTGTCACCTTTCCTCAGGTTTCACAGAGTTTTGTCCCTGAATCTTTATTACTTTGTATCACTTGTAGACATGCACACACTCAGTCGCAACAGGGGCTGTTTTTAGCATCATTCGTTGTTTACCTTGGCAGATCTTTGGGGATCTCTCAGTTAGCATTAGCTCTCTTATTCTGTTTACTAGAAAACAGTTTGTGACTGCATGAAAAAAAAATGCATGCTGTTCCTGTTCCAGATCTTGTTTTTGGAAGAGCACAAACTACAGATGCTGTGTTCACATTAGCCGGCCTCTAGAGCTTTACGAGTCCCAGATGATGTAAAGTCGGTATAGGTAGTATAATAAGGTAATAGTGAATTTGGCTGAATCACCAGAGGGGGTATGCAGCAACATTGTGTCAGGTTAAGCAAAGATCATGAAGTACAGAGGTTAGATAGAGGTAGATGCAGGAACACATATTTATTAAAAGTCCTTTGCTGTTCTAAGAGTTTTATTAAACCAGGTTTTGTGGTTCTAATTATCATGAAATACAGCTTCTCTCTTCTCAACAGCCAAATACTTTTAAATGTTGTTTATTCCTGAGATGCCTCCTCCTGTTTTTTATACATCAGCATTTCTGTGTTCCCACCTCTCCTGTTCAGAATCTTTAAGAAACTTTCTAAAGCCTCCCGAGAAGCGTTAAGTTGCCCTGAAGCCCTGTTGGAATCTGACACACCATCCTGTTTGCACAGTTTCACTTGTCTCTGTGTTTGACACCATGCTTAATCCATTCAAACTCATTATGCATAATGCTACATATTGATTTCTTTTGAATCCTTGCTGCAGGCATTTTAACTTTTTGTCCATTTTGTGTTTGTGCTAGTATCTGTTGTTGCTGCAGCTTGACTTTAAAGACTGCAACAAATAAGAGAAGAGAACGGCAGGCGGTAACTTCAAACAAAATCTAATTTATTTCAGCTGAGTGAAATAAATAATGTGATTTAGTTTTTGTCTGGAATGTGTAGAATGCATCTATGACATGGAAAAACACAAGATAAGCAGAACCAAAATATCAGATGCCATTATAGCGAACACCCTTATTAAAAGGAGTAGCCGTTTTCAGGCAGGAGCAGCTCTTTGCAGGTTTAGACACTCCTGGCCTGTTTGTGTCTCCTGCCTCTGATTGTAGCATCCAGTCTGAAAGCAAAACAAATACAGATCATCAAAAAGCACTTATGGTAATGGTTGATGACTTTTAGAGGTTAACCGATACTATATTTTTTCGGATCACAGGTTTCCTGCTTTTTCGCTGCGCAGTAGTAGGGTAAAGTGATTAGGTTCAAGCAGTAGCTTACTTTTCCATCTGTAGCATCACTGATCAAGTGGTAGAGATAATTCATGTGGGTCCTCGTCTTTTTTTCCCTGTCCTATTCCTAAAATATACGCTGTCACACTTGAAAAGGTTAAGCAATTAGTTGGAATCTGCTTCTCATTATTTAAAAGTATATTCAAGTTTCACATTATCTCCTTTTTTCTTTTAGTGGTGTTCCTATAGGTAAAAGCCCATTTCTACGACAAATCACAAACTAAATGCACAGAAGACATTTAGGTGATTCAGTTTGAAATACATTGTTGTGAAACAATATTTGCCTCCTTACATTTCTTTTGTTTTTGCATATTGGATAGATATGCAAAAAACAGCTTTTCTAATAGTTTCTGTTTTTTCTTTTTTTAAGAAAAGCAGTGATTCAAACCATATATAATGCACTTCTTTTTCCAGCCTCAGCGTCATGGTTTAAAATGTGCAGGTGGGACACAAGAAGAGCAACATGTCACAGGTAACAGATTGATGTCCAGCACAGATCTGCGCTGATAGTCTTGAAGGACCTAAAGAGCCGTGCTACTGTGACTTTCATTGTGATGAATACTTTCTCACCCGTCGACATTTGCTCCGTCCCTCCCTGTCCCGTTCATATTCTGATGAAAAGTCGATATTTCATGTACAGCGGCAATCAGTCAGTATGAGAACATAGGAGCACATGCCATTTTGCATTAGACAGTGAGGAATAAAGAAGCTGAGGGGGAGGGACACAGTGTCTGAAAGGTTATTCATTACTGTATCCCATGAAAACTCTATATCAGTACAACCTGTTGTGCGCCTTACAATTGGCGGTCCGAAAGCCGGTGCGGTGCGTTGATGTGGATTACACTCCCTGACTCTGGCCAGAGCACCTGGGGACACACATTTCCTGCCACCGCAACATCAGAGTCCAGCATGCCATCCAAAACAGTGACTAACGCTGTACAGCCTTAATCATAGATTCTTTCATAGTAGTGGTATATTAAAAGCCATGGACTGTGAAAATGTGAGGGTAGAATGGATTTTGAATGAAGTGCTCTGATTGACAAATAGCTGCTGCAGTGTTTGCTCTACTCAACCTTTAAATCGGTGACAGTCCTGAGCTGTTGTGCTGTAACCTGTGTGCCAAAACATAGATGTTGAAAATATTCGCCATTTATCTTCCCCGTTTAAAATCTCTGGGGGAAAAAAAAGGCTGTGATGAGAGCCTTTGTCTTTTTCTGCATTTCCTTGGAGATGCTGAACTTTTTCTAAATTATTTATAATAAGGTTGTTGGATTTTATGGGATACTATTTGATTGAAAAACTGTAAAAACACTGACATATTCAGTTTGGGTGGCTGGGTCTAAAATATGCTTGCAAACAGAATTACAGACATCTGGTTGACAAAAACGTATGAAAAGTAGAAGAGGTGATAGAAGAGATAATTGTTATAAAATTAAGTTAATTAAAAATGTTAGGCTTCCTCACCACAAAGCTCCAGCTTTAGGTCAGTGTTTTTCCAAATAGTAGTTCCTACTTTTCCAGCGCCAGCTCTGTAAAACAGCGGTGTCCACAGTCAGTGCTCAAGGGTCAGTAGCTGGCATGTTTTAGGTCTTGCCATAGTTCAACACAGCTGAATCAAATAATGGCTCATTAGCAGGGCTGGGCAGGACATTGGTATGCAGAGGATGCAGTTACTACCAGGATGCTGTGAGTGAACCAGGACTGTCTCTGGCAACAGCCTTGGAACCATGTTGGTTGAAAAGTCCAACAGTTTTGCTCAGTTCAAGTTTGCCAATATAATAATAATAATAATAATAATAATAATAATAATAATTAATTAATTAATAAAAATCCTGTCTTGTGAGAGACACATGTTGTGCACCTCTGTGAGAGAAAGTTTTGGAGTTTGCTCCTTTTCTCTTTGCCATTATCTTAGCAATTGTTATTGCATATAAATGATTGAAATCAGCATTTCAAACTTTTTAGAGTCTGGCACTAGAAACGCCATTGCCGTCTCAAAGACAGTTCCTGATTTGTTTGCATTGCTGGTTTCTGCCTTTCTTACTGTGACGCTCCCAGGAAAGAGCCCCATTAAAAGTTTTCAATCTTTCTAATGTTTTCTAGGAGCGAACACCCAGAAGTTCAGTACAGCTACCGACAAGGTAAAACCAGAAAAACTTTAAATTGTTAAAAAGTTCATGGTGGTACAATTTCTAGACTGAAAAGCTTTGAATTATTTCAAGTGGTTGCGAAAATAAAGCCTCTTCTCTTTTAAGAGCTCAGAAACAAGGAGTAGGTTTGCCAAGCAACATCTGCACATGCCACAAGATTTCTGGAGAAAAAACTTTTGAACAAATAAGAGCGAAGTGGAAATGTCTGGCAACAAAGAGCAGTGTCTTGATTAGTGACACCAAACACAGCATTTGAAATGCTGCGGTGCTGTAGTAACTGAGCTGTTCTCAAACCAATACCCACAAACCATAATGCACAGAAACACAGTCTTTAAATTCCTCTGCATTCAGGTTACAAAAGTAAAAAATGTAAAATTGTCTCTGTAAAATGCAGTTCTACAAGCTGTTCATTTGGAGAATTGGATAGATTTTAAATGATTTGAATCACATTACTTGTTTTAAGCAATCCCTGGCTATCACTAGGATTTGACAACAACTTGAGAACAATTTTGTCTTCAAACTGTATTTCTGAGTTTTGGGAAATTGTACTCACATCACATTTTATCCTTGATTGTGTTTTCAGATTTAATCATTCAAAGACTGCTTTCAAATGTTTAAAACTATTTTACAAGAAACACATCAGTACTAAATTACATATGGGTTTACAAATATCTTGATTAGGTAATGGAATATTTTTTGCATACCAGACAAGCCAGTAAAACAGATTGATACAGGGGCAAAACATGGATTGATCA
Organism: Alfaro cultratus; assembly: GCA_903066825.1. Lineage (NCBI taxonomy): Eukaryota > Metazoa > Chordata > Actinopteri > Cyprinodontiformes > Poeciliidae > Alfaro > Alfaro cultratus. Next base: position 11,259 of record CAEFZX010031741.1, read on the forward strand.
ACATTGCAGTTTTTTCAAAGTTAACATTTGAATAAGTACTACACTAAAGTTAAGTATTAGATAATCAGATTTCCATGTTTGTGAAATGTTAGCCATCAAGTTGATTTCAGAAAAAAAAAAAAGTACGTCTGAATGAAAGGGTATTCATAACAAGCGTCCTTAATTACTGTACTCAACTTGTCAGGAAATACATGTTGACTTACAGGTAATTGTTGCGAAACAGTGGAACCTGACCATTGTAATTACAGCCCAGGGTTAATTGGGTTAAAAACATCTTTGACTTAAGATGTTTTTATAACTTCTCAGTCAGTCAGTCGCTGGGAATCTGAAGTGCTTAGATAAAAGGCAATTGGAATTGCTTTCACGCTTTTCTGATGACCATTAATTTACATTATTTTACTGATTCAGGGCTTGGTAAGATTAATCATACATTAAGGACTCCATAGCACAGACCCAGGCTGATCCTCACAAAGATGGTATACTTCAGAAGCACTTTGAGCGTGTGAATATTCTGCCATTTTTTTTAACCTGAGACACTTACAATCCCTTTTTCGGGTCATACTGTCAATCCATGATGTCTATGGACATCTATGACTCTATGCTCATGACAGTGACTTCACTGTGTGGGTGTGTCAGTGAAGTCATGTAACCTGCTCTCATTGGTGTAATTGTTCAAACAAAAACCGAAAAGTTTGAAACTCCATTATCAGAGATGAAGAACCCTTTCTGATCTTCAAGATTAAAGAGAAGTAGTCCACTGTCCTTCTAGGTTCTCTGGTTAGGAACAGATCATTTTTGTTCATCAATATGACAGATGGAAAAAGCTATACATGGTCATAAGACTTATAAATTTGGTTATTAAGTCCTTAAAATGACCACAAACTAAACATTCTGCAGTTAGGTAATCTTCAGGCCGTTGATTTATTGGTGCTGCTCTAAATGTCCTGTTATATCTGAGGACTGGAATTTGTATTGACCTTGTGGTCAATGATGTTGTTATGAAAGCATTTGCTCCTGTCCTCTACTGTAAGATATATTCTAAAGGTCAGCTTGCTGCAGGTTTAGCTGCTACGTCACCATGTCAAGGGTTCTCCTTAGCCTCAGCACACTGTTTATCAGCAGTTTGCTATGTTCTGTCTGAGGCTACATCAGATTTAAGTCCTGTTATAGCACATATATAACATTCCATATCCATACAAGACAAAGAGCTATACAATATTTAGTTAATTTTGCCTTCATCTACAGATGTGTTTAATAAAAGCTCCCTCTTTCGTTTTGGTTCTTATCTATCCCTTTCCTTTCTCTAATCTAAATATCCATTGGTCCCACATGACCTTCCAGACAATTGCATGCCACTGGCTGTATCAGTGGGCAAGCCTGTTGAGGGAGATATGCTGACTGACAGGTAATGACATCCACTGAGAGCTGGGATTCCCTCAGGATGTACTGTCTGTTGGCATGCCAGTCTTTTCCCTGAATCCAGAAATGAAACTACCCTGCTCCTCCACTGCCGTTTTCATCATTATAACCATCAGCATCCTCTTCTTCCTCCTCGCCATCAACGTCAAGATTATCTTTGTGTTGCTGGCATCACACTGAATCAGTTTTTGCACTGCTTGTCTCCATCACGATCTGTCAAACAGTTGGCTCGTTGCTACAGGTCTGCCCGGAGTTTTTCCCTTTGTCATGATCTTTTCTTGTCAGTTTCCCACCCCTTTCCCATTCCTTTTCGTCTGTAACTCTTTCTTTAGATCTATTTCCTCCTTCTGTGTCTGCCAGTCTGACTGTCAGGCTCAACTAAAACTGTCACTTATTTTTACTCATGGATCAGACCAAATGCAAATGAACTTTTGACATTTATTTCCAGCCTTTCTCTCGCTGACCCACTCGTTTTAGCCTGGAAGGTCTTTTACATTGAATTAATACATTCTGTGGCACTAAGACTGATGACTTTACAGCGGTTTAACAGACTCCTAATGTATGAGCATATGTTTTTATATAAAAGGCAGGGCAGAAGCGGATGTCATAATTCACTAAATCTGCCATGAGAATTGATGGGAAGCATAGGCTTTGCACCTGCTGCTGTCATTTTCTCTGAAGTGATTGACTTTAATTTCTTTTTATCCCTTCATTACATGTCCTTCCACTGCACATTACAAGCTCAGCCACTAAAAGAACTGAATATATACTCAGCTCCAAGTTATTATCATAGGTGAAAAGATTGTATTTATGAAAAAAATTGTTTTCATGGCCAGTTAACAGATTCACAGACTCCTGTCATGGCTTCCAAAGACTCTGAAGCCTTCAAAGCATGATCTCCTCAATGAAGTCCTTCTCTGACAGACTTCGGAAAGCGAATTTCCATTTCTGCCGTCATAGTGAACCAGTGAAAATAATTTTTCTTTTGAACTTTTACTGACAGCAATATTTCAATATTGATTCCTTTTTTTTTGGACACCCAATTTCTAGAAGATGCACTTTTAAAAAAACAGAACTTCACACATATATTACAACAGTTTACTTTTAAATTTGTATCATTTCTGTGTCTGTGTGACATTGCAAGAAATATCAATAATACTAGTTTTTGAGGTTTCTTTATGTTTTTAAGTATTTATAGTTAATTACAAAGTAACATAAAAATAACTTTTTTTACTCAACCAAATCCTACACCCACCACAGATGGCTAAAACAAAATAAACACTTTCAAATAAATGTAATCAGTTTATAGACTAAATCAAAACAACTATAGTTCTAGCCAACACGATTGTAGTTAAAGTAATTATTAATAACCAGAAAACCCAACACACTCAGCAATAATTAAAACTAATAAAAGTTCAATCTTACATTTCCTTTTAACAACTGATAGTCTAATCTGTCTTTGGCCTTTCCTCAATAATAAAAACGCCACAATTTTTTTATATCAGTTTCTCCACAATAAAAAAATAAAAGCATATCAGTTGTTGTTTTTTTATTATTCAACGGCAAACCATGCATTTTCAACTTGTTGCATATTGGAGCGATAGTCTCATCTTACTTGACCCAACGGCTGAGACGAAAATCTGTTTTCTTCTTTGATTTCCCTCTTGTCTCACTCAACATAACGAAAGACTGCTTAGCAGCAAAATGCTGTCAGAAACCATCAACAATAACAAGAGAGGTTTCTAATTATCGCCCCCTTTATCTCCGTCTTGGCATTCGTTCTTTATTATCTACAACTGTGGGTTGTTCATACACAAAAACGGAAAAACAAAGGAAGCATTTTTGCATTTGCTTCCCAAGTTGATTGCTTTAACTTTCGAAGGCCTTGAGAGAAGATATTAGTCTTTGTTTTAATCAGTTTCAACAATTATCGTAACCCTTCTTTACAACTTGTCCTGGATGCTTTTATTTATACTGCTCAGTTTTTTCATTTGCTAGCTACCAGAGGCACCAGAGGTTTAGGTGAAACTGTTTCTTACAGGTCAGTAGAGTTAACGTCAGCATTAGGGTTCAGATTGAAATTTAACAAAAGGGTTCCAGTGAGGTGAGGGCAATGGGCCCATGGCAGAATATGACTTCAGAGATTCAAGACTTTATCACTCCTTATGAGAGCTGGAGAAAGCAGACATCTTGTTATGATTAAGGTGTATGTAGGATTATAAAGTAGGCCGCCCCAGTCATTGCTGACTCATGGTTGCTAAAAACTTTAAAAGACCGACTGATTTTAGTGACAGTGGGTGTAAAATATTGAACAGAATGTTGTGCTGCATGTCTGGCCTTATTTTTACTCTTACTTTTAACTTTATGACACGCAAAAAGAGGATCGCCAATATTGACTTCCAAGTGTATTCTGGGTAAAACCAGTCGCCAACCGTCCACCAACGTCATCATCAGTCACCTGGCAACAGATGGCAAACTAGCTAGAGCATCTTTACGGACTAAGTTAACATGAGTGGAGCTCCATGGAGCGGCAAAGTGAAAAGGATGGAAAAAAGAGAGGAAGGAAAAGCCGAAAACTGGAAGCATATTTTGTTCCTGTCTTGGAGATGAACCGGACTTTTTTGTTGGCAGCGACTCAGACCCGCCAAAACTGCCAGCCCAGCGGAGGAGCCGGGCTAGCTACTGGTAGCAACTCTGACATTATTCACAAAGTGAGTTAACTGTAGACTGATTGTAAATTGTATCAGCCCATCCGCCGAGCTTACATCCCCTTTTCTCTCTCTCGGCGGTACGGCGGTGATGTCAGGGACTGAAGGCTGAGTTATAGTAGCGGTTTTGACAGTTTGGGTTGAGCGCGTGCGAGCCACGACGACAGTATGCGTTCGTAGTTAAGGTTTACATTGGATCAACACGCTGCGTGTGCGGTGGGGTCGGCGCGTGCCACTGCTTGCCCGCTTCAGCTCGCGCTGCTAATTTTGTAAGATAGCGCCTCCATTCCCCTTGATGGTTTCTGCTGCAAGGCTTGAGGTGGAGATTGATTAAAGCATAGAAACGTAAAATACATCTTCAACGCTGCCGTATACGCTGTCATATCGGCATGAGAAGTTTGCAGTCATGCTGCTACAAGTGAATGAACTATTACACACATGAAGCTCCACGTTTGGCTGCTTAATTACACAAGTGCAGGGGTGTTTTGAGATCCCACGGGTTCCTGAGCACACGTCTAAACAACTCTTGTAGCTGTCTAGTTTTTCTACTAATTAATGTCAGCACAGCCACCACGTAAAATGAGGAATGAGGTTAGAATGGGTAAAAAAGTGTTTGATTAATTAACTGATTTCTACATGAAGTAAAATAAATTACTGAACAATGAGGACTCTCACAGGACAGCATTGAGTTCTGAGTTCAGAAATATTGGTATAATGTGAATGTGCAGAACAAGTCAGTTCTACTTTGAAGAGCTATAAGTCCAAATGACTTTCCATCTGATAATGGTGTATTTGACCATGACACAGCACTCCAATCTCAATGTTTTGTTGGGTTCAAGAGCCCACACAAACAGGTCAGCCTCAAAATGTATTCACCTAGCTAAAAAAAAAAAAGGCACTCCCATTTTCTTAACAAACTGACAACCGGACATTTCCAAATGTCAGAATAATGATACAGATTTTTTTAAAGTTCACTTTAACTACTAAATGTGTTTGGCCTCGTGGCCATCACTACTTTCGGAGAGGAAAAGAGGGATGCTTGCAAGGCTTAGAGGAACTGTGAAGTATGGTGTCCACAGCATCATGCTTTTGTTCTCTTCCCTTGGACATATGAGTAGCTACAGTACCTGGAGTAGTATCACACATGTAGGTAGAGAATGCACCAGGTCAATGCTGAGAGGCCCAGGCAGACCAAGCTATGACTCTGAAATGTTCTTCTTGTAAGAAGGTACCTCAAACACGACAACCGGTTTCTCTATTTGCGTTTAGCTTCAGCATAAATAAATGTAGACATGAGACTAGTACAAACAGTATTTTAATTAAATAATTATTTATTATTTATTTATTATCGGCTTCACTTCCTTAAAATTTAGAACCACCCTAGTCTACCACTTCAACAGCAGCTAGAAAACTTAGGAAAATCTAGTTAAGGGTACTTATTTCTTGCTGGAGAATGATTAAAGCTTATTTATGCCGATTTGACCATTTTTGTAGTCCTAATTTCTCTTTTTGTTAGTAAGTCATCATAAAGGCAGCCCCTTCTTATCTTTTCCTCTAGATAAGGTATTTGAATAAAAATCTTGTTCTTGACTCCATGTTTTAACACCATTTGAAATCAGCTGAACGCCTGCTTCGACTCTGTTCACCAGAAGTAGAAAACATACAGTATTACACTTCTAACATCCAACGTTTGTACTTCATCACCAACGAATAATCATTAAAATACCAGTTCAAGTATGAAAAAACTGCTCAGCAAATCTAAAAAGGGTTGGACTGCTGCAATTCCTAGCAAAAATCTTTATTAAAATCTTTTAAACGAGATAATTAGTTATAAATAAGTACATAAAATGTGAGTGCAAAAAATATTTTTCTTGTGATATTTTTACTTCTTTTACATTGTTGGGCGAGTTTAATATGCATGTTATATTGAATGACACTGGAGAAAGTGGAGACTAACTTTTGAGTTTAAATGAAATATTCATGGTGAATCTATGTGAAAGGATGACATGTAGAAACTCGTTAAACTGATCAAAGAGGCTCAGAGAGGGCAGCTCTTTTTTTCAGATGTGAAATCCGTTGCCATGACTATTACACCCTTTCTATGTTTTATGGAAATGCATTTTTAAATTGGACTTTTTAGTTAAGTGGTGGGCTTTTTTTTTTTAACAGATAAATAGGCAATATTAATTTTTCAGCATTCAGACTTAAAACAAATAAAGCTAAATTTGTAGTAAGTAGTGACACATATTCAAAAAGTGTTTGAGTTAATGTCTACCATGAGAATTTATCTTGCATTTATTATTCTTGTTGTTGTTGCTTCTCTTTTAAAGACACCCAGCATCTGTTTAATCTTCTTGTTCCATGTGTCTTTATGCTTCGAGCAGCTTTAGTATAATGCCTCTATCTGTATTCTGACACGTTATCTGCTTAAACCAAATTAAACCCATTCTAAGTTCACAAGCGGATTGAACAATCATCCAGTTTGAGTCTTCATTTGTTTTATTTTCTTCCACATTGTAATCACAGAATTTTTTTTACTGTTATATCTGTAAAATCACAAAAATCATCAGTTACAAAATTGAACAGAAAAAAAATCATTAGTTAAATTGATTTTATTGAGACACATTTTGCAGTCTATTTACATAATTCAAACCTATCTAAATAAGTACAAAAGCAGAAAATAAAAAAAGATGTAAAATTAGATTTATATATTTATTATTCATTGTTAATTACAAGAAAGTACCAAGTATATTAATGAAGAAAACCAATGAGGTGCCCTTCCATAGCAACATAATAAATGCAAAAAACAACAACAAAAAAAACAGCATACAAAAAATAGTCTGGCTTAATTGGTTTTGATGTAATACAGTTTTTCTGATTTATATGTCAGATCCTCAACTATTTTACTTAAAGGGAATGTATTACGTATTTTCCAGGCATGTAGCCTAATCAAATAACTGTTACCTTCAATTATTACAAAAATGTTGTCAAAATAACTTACAATTATTGCACCTTTGCAATATGGTGCCTTGAAAAAGGCCTATGTCTCTTTCAGAAGCTCCTACCCTTTCTGACAGTCAGCCTTCAGCATATCATGACAACAATGTTCCCCCATTGTGCTGTTTACAATCATTCTCCAAAGTGTTGGGCTGAGAAGAATTTTTTTTTTTTGACACGCTCAGCACAGTTTCACCAGAGGTTAAATTGCTGCTGCTCTGACATCTTTCACTTCCTTAAATGTGCCTGCCTATTTAGCTCCTTTTTAGTACCAGTGGAACTGTCGAAGTAGAAATATTCCAGAATGCTGTTTTGCATTAATATACCATTTCTATTTACAAAAAAGTGTACTCTTAATGTTTACAAAATAACTTTCCGACTACAACCATGTAAATGAAATTGTCTCAAAATGTGAGAAATGCTCATGAAAAGAAAAAATCATTAAAGTCTAGATGATACTACACAACATACATTCAAATGCCAAACTAAAAATAAATTAAATAATATGCTCATGAAGTGAAAATCATGGTCTTAGTATAATAATTTATATCCAAAATATCAAATCAAATTTTATTTGTATAGTACCTTTCAGCAAAAAGGCATTTCAAAGTGCTTTACATCATAAAAAAATAAAATTACAAAGTCATAGAACACAGTAAACAACATTACATTTTGCACATCACATTATTGTTTGTTTCATGATTATGTTTCAAAAACAACTCTAACCAGGTGGGATTTAATCTAGATTCAAAGTAACTCAGTGTTTCAGCTGTTTTGAAGTTTGTTCCAGATTTGTGGTGCATAGAAGCTGAATGCTGCTTCTCCATGTTTGGTTCTGGGGATGCAGAGCAGAATCAGAACTTATTTGCTCACCCTTAAATTGTCTCCAAACACTCCAATGTAGAATTACTTTTGTCCTCAATCCTTTAAAGTTTTTTTCAGGTCTTACGTTCTGCCCTGTTTCCTGGTCCTGGGAAAACATTTCCCTCAGTTAGTTAAAGCCAGAAATAAAAGGTTTTGTGATAAAATTGTTTGCATATGAGCCAATCAACTCTGTGCAGTCATCACAACTGAAGCAATTAGCCAAGTATATTTTTCTTAATATCCCTCAACAATAAGCATAAGTTGTACAATATAATAAACTGTGAGGTAAAAATAAAGGATAAAACTGAAAACTTTCTCAAATGCAATCACACTGATGCAGATTTTATGCTGAAATGTTCAGTTGTTTACAGACCTCCACTGAGCTAGGATATTTCATGTCATCATATTTATTTTCTTGCTTTGTATACTCTTTAATAATATCCCTAAACTTAACTTGAGGGTGGGGGTTAACATGGACTGTAACACTTATCTGTATGTATTGGGACACTGAATTGTAGAGATCTGTACAGGTTTTCTTCAGTATCACCTATGCCTACCTCCTTCATATGCGTTTGTATGTTTTTGTGATCTGTATGTACATGAGTGTGGCAGGGAAGAACCAAGAAAACACACTTTGTCACAATTCTTTCTGAACATCCAAAGGTTTGCCATTTTTTGCATATTTTACCAGACATAGCAAAAAAAAAGACCCCAGGCATTTTAGTGTAGGCTTCACTTGACCCATATCTGAACTACTTACTGAGTTCTTATATGCTTTCATGACTTGAGGTTAATGAAGCAATTGATGTACAGTAATTCAAAGAAAAAGTCTCTAATTGTAAAATGAAGTAAAATAAGGAAACTTTATTTACCTTAGCCTTAAACATAACTTAAATAGAACAGAATCTCAATTCTTTAAGCATGAAAAAAAGTTCTGGACAAAAGAATGTATTGAAAAAAATCTAAATGCGATTGCTGTAAACACTACAGACAAGACCACTTATTTAAATAGATTAAAAAGGAGACTGAACAGTCAAACTTGTATTGGAAATCTCTTGTCCTAGTGTTCTTTGAATGAGACAGTAAGTATTAATGTTATTGCGTAACGATTTAATCACATTGTGATGTTTTAGAAAAGCATATTTTGAATTGGGCAACAAATATTTGACACCACAACCTTCTCTAACTGTTTAAGGACAAAGTCCATCAAAGTATTTACAGCACATTAGCTGGAACTAATTTCTAAAAGATCTGGTAAAATGTTTACTAAAGTCACCATTTGCTGAAAGAGTGTTCAGTAGAGTGTGTTTTTACTCTTTGCTAACCTTCTCTAGAAATACTTGAAGCATCTATATTCCTAGATCACAAAAACCATTGGTCACAATTCAGAGAAGTATAAAAACTGATGGTGTAGAAGACAGAAGGTCAGTGAAGTTTCAAACTTGTAAATGTCTTTTTTTAAAACCATATCATAAAATATAATGTCTTGGAGCTACGAATCCAAGACTGTAAATGACAGAATTCCAAAGCTGCATCCATAAACAAATTAGCCATAAAATAAAAATTATTAGTCAAATACTGCATGAGTTTCTCTCCTCCTGCCAATAGAAGCCCTAAAACACATTTCTTCATGAACATTTGTCCTCTGACCGGCTATGCAGTCATTTAGAATGGGCTCAGCATATTTATCAGACTATATTTTCAACTGATTTTAGTCAGCAGAGCAGTTTGTGTTGCTTTAAGTTAGATAGTCTAAGTGTCAAAACTATGTAGGTTAAGAAAAAAAAAGGATGAATTTTAACCCCCTACTAACCAATAACCTCTCCACAGAACTTTCTTGAAAAACCTCATCTACTCCCTCAGGTAGAAAGGAATTTGATTTAAGAACCAAATTCTGCAGTAATGAATAAGTGAACAATTTAAAAATTTCCCCTTTTTTCAGTGTTGTCTCTTTATCTTTTTTTATTCATGTAAGTTGGCCAACAGCTTACATGCTACATAGTAAATGTAGCAAATGCAACATTTGCTATTTAAAAATCCCTGTCAGCTACTTCGATGGTTTAAAAAAAAATCATTCTGGGATAATTGCAAAACAGATTTCTAAAGATGCCAGAAAAGAACAATACAATTGTCTGTGTAAATTGCAATCCGAAGCTCCTCACCAAATCTGTAGGGAAGCAATGTGTACAGTTCTATATCTGTTGTGCTCTCCAACCACGTTTTTAGCTCTTTTCTCACTTTCACTACAGACAAGATTTCCTAGACATGCTCCAGAGGGACCGCGTGTCAGAAAAACAACTTTCACCACAGATTGCTAATAAAGTTTGCAGAGCCAGACACTTTTGTTTTACTGGAAAAAAGCAAATGACTGTTGTGTAAATACAGAAAGTAATGTTGCTAGATTTTAGGGAGAGCTTGGTTTGTGCGTGTGGCCTGGTCTTTGATACAGTGTAAGGACCATTTTCCTAACGAATTCTACAATGTGGGGACTGACTGCTCCTTATGGGGCCCAACATAAGAGTAAGAGCTGTTTTTGGGTTATGTTTAGGACTAAGGTATAAGGTAAAGGTCAAGTAGACTATAGGAATGAACGACAAATGAATGGAAGTCCATGCAAAGTCCTACTGAAGATGGAAAGACATACTGTGTGTGTGTGTGTGTGTGTGTATGTGTGCTGATAAATGCTTTTTTCATCTTAAATGACTGTTTCTTTCTGTAAAATTAGTTGCCAACATTATCTTATACATAAGTTTGGCAAGCTTTTTAAAAATTATTTTCACCATTATCTTTAATATCATTCGAGATACGGTTTCCTCACACAGTCTTTATTCTGCATTTCATTTTAGCGTTTTAATTGGCTTTCATTTTCAGAATTTTAAACACTATATACTATAAAAGTCAGAGTTGTTGTGATCAGTTTTTTTACTCTGTAGAGATATTGTTCCTATCTAAATAATTTCCGATTAGACATTTGCCAATTTGCAGATTAAGTTCTATATTTTATTTGAAGTTAAAAAGAAGTAAGTACCGTAATTTCCGGACTATAGAGCGCACCTGATTATAAGCCGCACCCAGTACATTTTTAAAGGGAAAACCATTTTGTACACACATAAGCCGCACCTTTCTATAAGCCGCATGTGCCTACATACAGACGGTACACAGAAAGAGTTTTCAAAGTTTTAATAATATACCTTAGCTTTTCTTT
>CAEFZX010031742.1:0-12005 GCA_903066825.1 Alfaro cultratus
AACTGGCCCAAACTGGCACAAACTGGCACAGACTGGCACAGACTGGCCCAAACTGGCCCAAACTGGCACAGACTGGCACAAACTGGCCCAAACTGGCCCAAACTGGCACACTCTGGCACAAACTGGCCCAAACTGGCCCAAACTGGCACAGACTGGCCCAAACTGGCACAGACTGGCCGAAACTGGCACAAACTGGCCCAAATTGGCACAGACTGGCCCAAACTGGCACAAACTGGCACAGACTGGCCCAAACTGGCCCAAACTGGCCCAGACTGGCCCAAACTGGCACAAACTGGCCCAAACTGGCACAAACTGGCACAGACTGGCACAGACTGGCCCAAACTGGCCCAAACTGGCACAGACTGGCCCAAACTGGCCCAAACTGGCCCAAACTGGCCCAAACTGGCCCAGACTGGCACAGACTGGCACAGACTGGCACAAACTGGCCCAAACTGGCACAAACTGGCACAGACTGGCACAAACTGGCACAAACTGGCACAAACTGGCACAGACTGGCACAAACTGGCACAAACTGGTACAGACTGGCACAGACTGGCCCAAACTGGCACAGACTGGCCCAAACTGGCCCAAACTGGCCCAGACTGGCACAGACTGGCACAAACTGGCACAGACTGGCACAAACTGGTACAGACTGGCACAGACTGGTACAGACTGGCACAGACTGGCACAGACTGGCACAAACTGGCACAGACTGGCACAAACTGGCACAGAGCAACAAAGACCAATTATTTAGTTAGTTATTTTGTTGGTTAAATATTTTAGGTGGATCCTGTCCCATACACTCCGCTACAGCAGGGGGCGGTGTGCACCACCAGGCGGCATTCTGGTCCACCATTAAGCACAAAGAAGCTGCCGAAGACGAAGAAGATGGAGAAGAGGGAGCGCCGTCCTTCGTGTTTTCTCGGGTTTTTGTCCACGGAGCAGCAGCGGGAGAGTTAATAAAGCTGTAAGATAGAAACAGCAGCAGCTGGTGAACTCTGGAAAGAAGAGAAACGGTTTGAGGCTCAGCTGGAACTGCTCAGTAACTGTTAAAGGGAAGTTTGGAGAGAGAAAAGCTAGCAGAGATGTGGAGACAGCAGGTCAAACAGCGACTGGATGCAGCAGAGCAGCAGGAGGTGGATTATAATCCGCTGGACCGGCTCCACAGATTAGGTCTGTATGCCTCCACCAGCTCTGGATGTTTAGCCGCAGCAGAGAGCAGAGCTAAGCTGCTCAGGCTGCTGGAATGATACGTCAGCGCGGCCGCCATGTTGTGAGTGGCAGATTGGAACCCAACAGAAGAAGTTTGGCTTTTTGGTCTTTTAACATCCAGATATCTGAAATGATCTTATGGCTCATTCTCTGAATTCTGTGCATTTTGTGTCTCACAGGTTTATCTCAAAGATTTTCATATAATGCAAACCACATTTTTTGAGAAAATCAAGAAATGGAAATATTCATGTGTCTTGGTAATATAACATGCAATTATATATAAAAAAATATGTTTTGAAAAGTTTTCTGGGTTGTTGAAGCGTAGAGGTCAGCCTTGTCCCCACTGACCAGTGTTCATTTTTAAATGAATATAAAACAAATAAAAATAGCCAGAAACTTCAAGCTATTTCTACTAATATAAAGATTTTACATATACTTTAACCTAAATAAAAGAAATGAGAAAAATGCATTAATTATTTATAAAACAGCACTTTTTAATCATGTTCCTCCAGTTTTGTTCAACCCAGTAACAACATACCAATCCCTCCTTTTTATAAATAGTAGTTCAGTCCAATTTCCTCAGCGACCTGGAAGTGACATCACTGAAGTCTCTTCCTGCTCAACTGCAGAGATTTAAGTGTTAGGAAAGTTTCTGACCTATATTTGATCATTTTTATCTATAGATCGTCATCGTCAAGCTCAACCTTTCAACTGTTGCTGTTTGGGAAAACGTAAAGAATGGTCTTTGAAACATATTAATTTCTTGTTTTCATCATATCATATGTTGCTGATGTGGACTTTTGGCAACTTTTAGTGAAAATCTTCAACCCCGTAATGGTGAAGGTTGGACTGTTAAGCCAGCTGTGGGTTCAACCCGTAACGTGAGACATCGTTATGATTGTTTTCATAATAACAGCAAATATTAGACTAATATTTGTTGGACTGTATGCAAAGTTTAAAGAATGAGTCAAAAATATAAAAAAGCCTGATTTAACGTTTATTTTAAAGTTTATTTTCATGATTTATGAAAAGCGCTTTTACATCAAGTTGCCATATTCTACTTATCAGTCTAATTATTATGATTCCAAATCAAATAAAATATATTACATTAGTTATTTTAATCAAGAGATGGGTGATCTCAAAGGAACTGGAAGAATTAGTTTACTTATGTTATGGATTTTTTCTCATAGAGGAATCAAATTGTCCCGTTGAATTTAAAGCAACTTCAGTAACAAAGAAATTCATATTAATGTTTGGGATTTCATGCATAAAGTGGAGAAACATATTTTCTTGGAGGTTCAAACTGTCCTTCAATATATGCAGCGTTCAGAAACATTTTTTGTGGTATATTTTTAAGTAACCTGACAGCCCAAAATGTACCGAATTCAGAGAATCACCCTGATGACTGGATATATTATTAGTTAATTAAGATACATCTAAAAACATATTGTCTAGGAAAAGTACCAATTTGAGATGATTCTAATTGCGTAAATGCTAAATTACATTAGATTTACTGTTAAATTTAACTTAAAGGTTAGATTAACTGTTAAGTTTGATTACAATCAAAAGACTTTTGATTCAAGAGGGGAGCATTTTGAAAAAGATGCCGTTCGAAACATTTTGATCAGTCAACATGTAATTGAAGGTATCAAACTGTTCTTCATACTTTTCAGAATATAAATTCATATGTCTTAAATTACCATTCAGGATAGTCTGATGGTGACTTTGTCTAGTCAAAACATATTTTTAGGTATCTGGAATGTGGCAGAGAAAAGCAATTTTATGTAGAAACTGCCTGCCATACAGTGGAGTTGACAGCATAAACACTGACTTTAACGTTCACTCCACAATGCCTGAATTTATGTCCAATTGTACAAAAAGCTTTATGACTTCTGGTTTTGCTTCCAATCAGATGATGTGTAGTTAGAGATTATAAATCTGAACTTTTCACACACTGTTAGTGTAACTTTAGGTCTGATGCGAGTTAGAATCACTGGGCACTTATGAAACGACACTGACTGTTCAATCTGTTTATTGATGCTGCTTTTGTCCAGCAAGACTTTGAAATTGAGTCAAAATATGTTTTTGATAAGCCGCTGCTTTTTCATCACTAGTGTTTCAAATACAGATAAAAACTGTAACATTCTTCTGTGGAAGAATCTGATGAGCTCCAACTCTGTTTTTCTGAGCTGCGTTCACACAGCAGCCTGAAGTGACCCAATTCCGATTTCATGCCAAATTAAATTTTTTTGCTGTGGCCGTTCACACCTCCAGATAAATGCGACCTGAATGTGTTTTGCAGTGTGAACGGGCAACGACCTGAAAGTGTCCCGCATGCGCAGCAGAGGGCGCAATAGCGTCAGCGTTCTCAGTGTCCTGCCAACGCCATAAAAAGAAGAAGAGCTCAGTGTTTGCGGAAGTAAACATGGATGCTAACGGTGGAGCTTAGCTTACACAGTTGCAGTTGTTGTCCGACTGGAGCGACGATATTAACAATTTAATCCTCATATAGTCCGTCATGGTTTTTGTTTTTCTTCCCGCTTGTGCGTATCAGGATGCAGAATAGTGACGTTTGTCAAGCATCAGTGACGTTCAGGTTGGATGAACGCGACCTGGACGTTCAGGTCGCCTTTCAATTGGATACGTAACGGAAACCCAAGTGGCCCGGGTCACATTCGAAAAGAATCCGACCTGTTCTGTTCAGACTGTCATGAAAAGATCGGATACAGGTCGCATTACGTCAAAATAATCAGAATTGGGTCACTTAAGGCTGCAGTGTGAACGCAGCCAAATCGAAGTTTTACATACATTTTTAAACAAGTACTGATTTTTGTGAGTATTAAAAGATAGCTCCCTGACTTTTTGTAGAATTAAGGCAGGTGGTTTATGTTCATACAAAAACCAAGTCCAGGCCAGAAGAGGCCATGTTGGTCATCTTCCTTAGAGGCAGGAAGCTGATCAAAAACAGAACAGATGCCAAGACAGAGCTCTGAGGAACACCAGGAAGCTACTTATTCTGGAAGGAATTAACTGAGTGCAGCCAGACAGACGCAATTGAAACCATTTCAACGGTTTGTTAGATTTACCAACAATGGATGTTGTGAGAAATGGTGCTAAAAGGTCCAGTTGGATCAAGGAGCGTCCAGAACCTGCTGCAGCTAGAAGGTGTTTATAGTGCATCTCCTCCCTTAACTCCAAATGACTGGTGGAAAATCTGTATATTCTGAAAAACCTATTAGCAATGCTAGCTACCCAGCTAAGGCCTGGTGTTTACAAAGCAGCCAATCCAAGAGCGCCACTTATTATCCCTGCTGCTGATTGGCTGAAGCCCCAATGGAGACGTTAGCTACTGTAGTGCTGACATGATTTCTACTTTACGTGTCGATGCATATTGAGTATATTTTGTGTTTCAACTATTTAAAATGTGGATCTTCAATGTTTTGGACCCCTGTAAATACCAGCAGAGGACAGAAACCAGACTGAAATATATCTTGGTTATTATTACAGGCTCCGCCCACAAATAACCACACTGTGTGTATGGCACCAAGTGGCCAAGGGACACAACACAAGAAATCAGGCTTAATCATAATAACATATTTAACTAAAATGCGACACTTGCAGAGTGGAGGTGGTTCTGATGAAGTATCGTCTGCTCTGTGGTACTCGGTGTAACTGGACTCGCTTTATGCATTGATTCATCTTTTTTCAGTGACGTTTAGAAACATCAGTCTGCATCCAAACTGCAACGGCCTGATGACAAGCAGGTGTTTCATGGCGTTGCTCCTGTGTTCCAGTGTTCCCTGAAGATGTTCAGAAGCTGCTGGTCAAAGAAGAACAGAGTCCTGACCTGGACCCGGAAGACCCGCTGCCCGTCCACATAAAGGAGGAGGAGGAGGAGCGCTGGATCGGTCCGGAGGAAGACGACCTGGACGACGCCACCGACGCCACCAGGTTTCCAGTCATCAAAGTTATCGTTAAGAGTGAGGATGAGGAAGATGATCCTCTGTTGTCACGGCTTCAGGAAGACCAGATGGAGAACGGAGACGTTCCCAGCAGCAGCTCAGCAGAGCAGATGAAAGCAGAGACGGATGAAGAGGATGGTGGAGGAGAAGAATCCAGCAGGATTCATGCCGACTCCTCCAACTCTTCAGAGACTGAGGTCAGCGATGAAGAGGATGACGGTGTGGCGCATCCTGACTCCCAGCTGAACCTCCCGTCAGACGTTGGTTCTGAAGCCACAGACATGAGCAAAGAGTGGAAGGAGAGCGACGCTCCAGAGACCCGGAGTGGAAGCGGCGTGACAGTGAAGTGTTTCATCTGTGGTGACTGTGGGAAAACCTTTAAAAAGAAACATTACCTCAACGAGCACATCAGGAGCCACACGGGGGAGAGACCGTTCGGCTGTCCCGTCTGCGGACAGAGGTTCAGTCTGAAGAAATGTCTGAACGTTCACGTGAGGAACCACTCTGGGGAGAAACCGTTCTGTTGTGATGTCTGCGGACAGAGGTTCAGCCTGAAGAGAACTCTGAACGATCACCAGAGAATCCACACGGGGGAGAAACCGTTCAGTTGTGATGTTTGTGGGCAAAGTTTCAGCCTGAAGAAGACTTTAAATGACCACCAGAGAATCCACACGGGGCAGAAACCGTTCAGCTGCGACGTCTGCGGGCAGACCTTCAGCCTGAAGACCACTTTAAACAGACACATCCAGATCCACACCGGACAGAAAGCGTTTCGCTGTGACCTCTGTGGACAGAGGTTCAGACAGAAATCCACTTTGAACCGACACATGACGATCCACACAGGACAGGAGACCTATCCCTGTGAGGTCTGTGAACAGAAATTTGAGCGAAAGACGCATCTAAACATTCACATGAGAGTCCATGCAGGGCAGCAGGCTTTCTGCTGCGACGTCTGCGGACAGAGGTTTGACCGCAAGTCCAACCTGAACATCCACCAGAGGATCCACACCGGACAGAAACCGTACTGCTGCGGCTTCTGTGGCCAAAGGTTTGGCCGGAAGTCAAATTTGAACCGACACATGAGGATCCACACAGGGGAGAAATCCTTCTGCTGTGAGTTCTGCGAACAAAGGTTCAGCCTGAAGACGAGCTTAAACGACCACCTGAGGATCCACACGGGAGAGAAACCTTTCTTCTGTGACGTCTGTGGTCAGAGATTCCGACAAAAGTCAACTTTAAATATTCACATGAAGATCCACACAAGGCAGAAGTAAAGTTTTGCTTGTGGGGAATCATCTGGCTGCCAGCCAGATGATTCTTCTGGTGTGGGAACGGTCCGTCCTCCAGGTCCGGCATCCTGCGGGTTCCTGTTCCCTCCCTGGTTTCTCACAGTTGAATCAAGTGATGGTTCATCAGCAGAACCTCAGAGGTAGTTGAACTGTTTCAGCTGGAGTGAAACGTTAAAACACCCTCCAGTCCTATAACACGTGATTCTTTATTATCCAGCTGCAGAGGAATATTTCTAGTTATATTTTCTGATATTACCATCTAGCTGTTGAGAGCCATCGTGAAGAAGTTCCCACAGCGTTTGTGGGAACTTCATGTCCTTTTATTTCAACATGTCTTCATTTCTAAAACCCTCTGCAGTCTCAACCGTCGGGTTTTTCTGCAGAACATGCAAAGAAAACATTTTTTCACTAAAAGCTTAAACTATGAGTGTGATAATGTGTGTTTGTAAGTTTTTTTTAATCTTTGCTCATGAATGAATTTCTGGTGCATGAAATGGTTTTGCCAAAGTCTTAGTTTAGGAAAAGTAAGAGAATATATGAAAAATTATGTCAAGGAAAACTAACCGTCCAGAAAGAAAGCTAATAATTACGTTTGTTCTCATTCTGTTTTCTGAAGACAATAGTAAAGGAGCTGAAATATTCTGAGTGAATAAATCTGTTCTGTAAAGGAATCCTGGGTTTTTGCCTTTGGAAACGATCAAATAAAGTTTGATCTTCCGGAGTTGAGAAGAGCGATAATTAACCAGCAGAACTGTCAGGTGATCATCCAACTCGTTTAACTGTCAGTAATGATCTGCTAACCAAACGTTGAAACCGGACAGACCCAAAGCTGAAGAAGCAACATGGCAGCAGGAAGGTCTTCCTCCACAGCAGCTGCCTCCCATTGGTCCGGTGAGTTTCTACAACAGGATCAAATATTCTGCTCCTTACTGAACAACACTGGGGGTCTAAGAAGCTAACTGCTGCTTAGCTAGGCTATTTACTCACTATGGCCTCAATAACAGTAATGGGCAGATCCCTCAACTCCACTGAGCGACTCAGCTTGGGTCGGTATAATTTAGGGTTTTCTGTGTTCAGGAAAGTGTTGGACGCCCGCTGGGCAGGTTGAACTTTAACCCCTAACATGGTATCAGTACTGCGAAGACAAACATAACGCACTGGTATGTCTCCTGCTTCTCGCCGGCCGTGACATTTTTCTGTCCCCAGTGAGTAACTGGTGCTGTGAGAAGCCAGTACCTCCACCGTAACCGGACTGGACCGTTGACCTGTGGACCCACACACACAGTCCAGGAACGGTGTGTCGCACCGATCCGGGCCGTACTGAGCCATCGGTCTTCACACCACAGGGGCCAAACTCCAGTCCCTCAGGGCCTTTCACCACTGGTTGGTTGTCTTTGTTGACCAGTTTCTGTTTTCAGTCCCTGCTTCTGCGTTGCCCTGGTAACCAGCCGCACCTGCTCAGGTAAGACCGAGTAATGAGCTTCACAACAAACTGTTTCAAACCAAACATTTATTTTATGAATGAAGGCAAAAACAACACCAGATGTAAGTAAACCCATCACTAAAACTTCTGCAGCCAGAGGAAGAACCGGGGAGAGTCTCTCCAAGGTCAACACTAACGCCTCGTTTCCACGGTAACCGACTCACCGCACCGTTCAGCTGAAGGCCTGTAGGTCAACGGTGTGGTCAGGTGGAGATGCTGGCATCACTCAACAGTCCATTGATTGGAGGACAGAAATGCGTTCGCACTAATATGACGGCGTGCTATAGGTGTTTGGGTTTAACCCCCGGGCCGAGCCGCAGCGACCCGGGCCGAGCCGCAGCGACCCGGGCCGAGCCGCAGCGACCCGGGCCGAGCCGCAGCGACCCGGGCCGAGCCGCTCAGTGGAAATGAGGCTGTGACTCCATGAAACGTCTGAGAGTGAAACAGAAAGTTCTGCTGCTGGTGGTACCAACGTTTATTAGATGATTTCACAGGTTAGACTTTCATCCTCTGTCAGCCACAATCATTAACATTACAAGAAATAAAGGTTTGACATATTTCACTCTGGATTCTCTCCTGAAGCCATGTTGGGTTAATCTGGAGGAAACGGCTCCAGGATGAGCAGCAGGTGTGACTCGTTAGGAACCAGTCGCCCCACCTGGTCCCAGGTGCATGAAATCTTTGTCGTCTTCTTACAGAGTCTTTACTCCAGGAAGCGAACGCTCATCTTGTGATCGATGTTCACTTTCTCCAGCGACTGGAAACAAAGAACATTTAAAACCAAAGGTCAAGGGTCATCAGCTTATTTAATATCTGAAGGATAAGTACTATGTTTTTAAACTTGTATTTACTCTGACTGATATGTTTTATTTAGTATCTGTAAACTCGCTCCACTGAACAGACGTCCTCCAACCCACCAGGGGGAGCCGTCCAACAAATGATATGGAGCCAAACCCTCAGCACGGCGAGAAGTCCAGAACAAAGTTGGAGGAAGATAGAAAATGCATTATGCTTTGTCTTTTTCTGTCATGTAGGCTCTTACAATATTATATAAAGGCAGCAGCAGCAGCAGCATTATGTACTCCAGACTCCCCCTAGTGGTCTGGAGGACTTGCTTTTTCTAGAGTGAGTTTGCAGAGTTTTTACTGTTTTGCTTTTCCAGCATTTTCCCTTTTTCCTCCTGTGGTGGTTGCAGCATTTGTTTTGCATTTATTTGTGTTTTTGCAGTTTGCATCATTCATATCATGTTTGCAGTTTGTTTTGCTGTTTCTCATGCATTTCCACCTGGAAGATTCTACTGGAGTCAGACCTCTATGATCGGTCAGCTGCTTATCAATTCATCATAAGAATATTGATCAGATCAATCAACTTAACTCATTAATGGATAAATGCACCTCTGATGTGGCTTCTTTTGGTGCTGAATTAGGATGCGTGTCTCACCTCAATAATGTAAAATGTGTCATGGCCGTTGAGACTGCCGACGCTTTTAAATATGTCAGATTTCTGGTTTAGTTCCATAAATGGAAATGACACAAATCAGATTTTTTCTGTATGTGAAAGTTTGGAACGACGCTGTTCAGACTGCCCGAAAAAAGTCTCATCTGGGTTGAATTACTGCGAGCTGAGAGCACCTCACCATCCCCTCCTGATGGAGGAGGAACCCGTTAACGTTCTGGGAGCCGAGCCGGACCCACCTTCCTGAACTCGTCGAAGCAGATGGCATCGTCCCGGTCCAGGTCGGCCTCCTGGATGGCGCGCTCCGCGATGCTCTGCAGCTGCTCCTCCGTCACCTGCAGCCCCAGCATCTCCCTCAGCACCTGATTTTAGATGAAGCCAGGTTAGAACCTGACACAACCTCTGGCTTCTCCCAGAACTAACTAGAAACCACCAATCAGAGCCAGGAGGCGGGGCTTAGCGCTGTCAATCACCCTTCCTAAAAGCAGAGTCTGTCATGAATGCTAGGCTAGTTAGCATGGCCACCAATAAACAGTTTTTCTGTAACAGTAAGTTGTTTCACCACTATTATCAAATTTAGCAGCGAGTACATGAGAGTGATTGGCAGCGCTAAGCCCCTCCTCCTGTCTGCATTTCGTCAGACAGCAATAATAGGCCAGAAGGGAGATCAATCTGTTCAGATTATCTCGTAACAAACTGATGAAAGTTTTAATAAATATTTTAAAAACTTTTTAAAAATAAAAACGTGTTTAGTGGCTTCAGTTTGCTTTTTACAGTGTAAGTGTTTGTAAGTGTTTTATCATGTTGACCTGCAGCAGCTCGGCTCTGGAGATCTTCCCGTCTCGGTCCCGGTCGTACAGCTGGAAGGCAACTGAGGAGGGACATTTCCTGAATCATGTCTGCATTTCCAGGAAGTTTCAGAGAAAATGAGAAACCCAGACTGACATTTGAGTTTCCGGTTCCGGCTGTTGGCCGGCTCCGGCTGCACGCCGACTCGGGTCCGGTTTTTCTCCGTGGGACAGAAATGAGCCAGAACCCGGACAAACGAGGGAAAGTCCACCGTTTCCTGTCTGCAGAGAGGAAGGAAGGATGAATGCTCCTGACTTCCTGTTCAGGCTGAGCAGAGATCCGGTTCTGTACCCTGGCTGGAAAAAAGCTCCAACGATTCGGTCTCCGATGGGATTCAAGGACAGCTCCGCCTCCAAGTCCTCGGACCTGAGACCCAAACAGAACCAACCTGAGACCCAAACAAAACCAACCTGAGACCCAAACAGAACCAACCTGAGACCCAAACAGAACCAACCTGAGACCCAAACAGAACCAACCTGAGACCCAAACAAAACCAACCTGAGACCCAAACAGAACCAACCTGAGACCCAAACAGAACCAACCTGAGACCCAAACAGAACCAACCTGAGACCCAAACAAAACCAACCTGAGACCCAAACAGAACCAACCTGAGACCCAAACAAATCCAACCTGAGACCCAAACAGAACCAACCAGAGACCCAAACAAAACCAACCTGAGACCCAAACAGAACCAACCTGAGCAGCCGAGTTACTTTGGTCTTCTGTCAGAAACATCATCAGGATTAAAACTAGGCTGAAACCTTATTAGAAATAACATAATCTGATCCAAACAGACAGTGACCTAGTTAAAGTAAAGAGCTGGTGGAGGTACCTGCATGCCACACTTTTCAGATCATTATTTTAATAAAAAGCCTGAATGGTTTTTAGTCCGTCCCATAACTTTGTGCCGCATCGATCAGATAAACTTCCAGTTTCTACCAGAGGTGGGAAAACTTTTCCAGATTTCTATTTTCAGAACCGGATCCATAATCTGGACCAAACAGAATATTTCAGGTTGTTTCTGGATTTTGGGCCCTTCGGACTGAGTCGTAGGTTTTCTCTTGGTTTGCTGATTCCGGGTCACTTCCTGTTTCCTGTCAGGAAACAGGAAGTCGAGTTGAATCGACGGTTAAATATTTAGCTGGAGATTCTCCAGATTCTCCTCAGATTATCGTTCATCCCTCAGCGCTTTGCTCTGAGACGGATACCGGTTTATATCCGACATCACAGGGGTCAAAGTTCATAGCAGTATTTAAAATACTCAGTCCTCTGAGTTCAACGCGTCCAGATATTCTGGTTCTGATGGAGGAGCAGACGGCCAGCGAACGCCTCCTCCATCAGAACCTCGTAGAGTTTGGGTCAGAAATGAACCCGGGCTGGGATCAGAACCGGACCGTCCTGCTGACCCACCTGAGGTGTCCTCTGTTGTCTTTGTCCAGGAACTGGAACCGCTCATGGAGACGGAGGAGGTGGGCTGCAGAGACTGAAATCACACAGAGTCAGGTTTAATCTGGGTTCTGGTTCTGGTTCTGGTTTGTTAGAAACTGTTAGGTAAATTGCATTTATTATTATTATCATATATTTGTTTTCCCATGTATGTTTATAATCAAGCATCCTTATAATGTTCTCTGATTACTCCATTTTAATCCTAGCCTTAAATGTGTTTCTTTGCTGTGTGAATTACTCTGATTCCTTTCTCAGAAGGCCTCTTTGAAGACGGGGGTGAAAAGCAGTGACAGCAACATCCTGCAGAGT